>JAEIGQ010000461.1:0-61843 GCA_018904275.1 Lordiphosa clarofinis
CTTATTGATGAGTTTTTACATTGTATGTTACATTTCAATTACATACGTTTTAAACATAGCTTTAACTTCATTTACTTTATAAAATTCATTCATATAAATTCTAATTTCTTAATCTAATTCACGTTGAAGGACCAGATTAAAGGGCTTCAATGAATTGGGAGAACTGCCAGTTTATGAATTGGACGTTTCAATACGCCCGTTGCTATTTTTATTTCGGCCACGCGAACTTGGCCATCTACCCCTGTTACCACGCTGATAACTCTGCCTTTGATCCAACGCAGTGGCGGAGTGTTGTCGTCGTGAACGATGACCACAGAACCGATCTCCAAATTCGGCTGAGGTGCTTGCCACTTGGCTTTGAGTTGGAGGCTGTGGACATAGTCCTTGGACCAAGCTTGCCAGAACCGTTGTCTGAGCATGGACAACAGCTGCCACCTCCGCATATAGCTCAAGTTTTTTCCTGGATCGTCCGGCTCTAATCCTTGCGGCAGCGAGCGAAGGGCCTGCCCGATCAGTAGGTGGCCCGGAGTGAGCACTCTCCTTCGTTGGGGTCGGCGCTGGTGTGAATAAGCGGCCGAGAGTTTAGGATGGCCTCGACGTCCGCCAGATGGGCTCTGACTTCGCTCTCGATTAGTGAAGCGTTGGCTATTTGGCGCACGAGAAGCTGTTTGGCCGACTTCACCGCCGCTTCCCAGAGACCTCCGAAGTGTGGTGCGCGAGGTGGGAATGAAACTCCATTCCATTCCGTGCTCCGCTGCGAACAACTGCAGACGGGACTGCTGTTCCTCGGAACGCTAGCTGAAGTTCCTTTTAGTTGATTTCGGGCTCCGATGAAATTCGTCGCGTTGTCTGAATATATCCTCTTCGGAACGCCACGTCTTGCGATGAAACTTCTGAGAACCAAGAGAAAGCAATTAGTCGAAAGGTCAGATACGAGCTCTAGGTGAACAGCCTTTGAAGCAAAACACACGAAAACTGCAATATACATTTTTGTTGGAGCTCGTCCTCTAATCCTCAGCGATACATTTATGGGACCGCAGAAATCTACACCGCAAATGAGAAACGGTCGAACATTTGTGAACCTATCTTTCGGCAGATTACCCATAACCTGACTCATTAACTTAGGCTTATAGCGAAAGCAATGGATGCATTTTCGAACAACTTGAGTACATTCTCGGCGTGCATTTACAATCCAAATTTGTTGCCTAAGAAGGCCAAGCATTGTTTTCGCATTTGCATGACAATTCCTAAAGTGAAGGTTTCTAAGGTATAGGGTGACAAATTGACTTTTTGTTTGGCAGTAAAATTGGGAATTTTGATTCAAATGAGAGAGGAGCGTGTAGAAGCCGGCCTCTACCCGAATCAACGAGAATTTTCGTCCTGCTTCACAGAATTTTTTGAATGAACGGCGTAAGCGATTGCAAACCTGGCTGAAGAGCTTGTTTGTTTTTAAGTTTCGAAAATTCTTCCTGAAATTCGCTTCTTTGAACTACTTCCATTAGTTTCAACGAAGATAGATGTAACTCCTCGCACTCGGCTGCAGAGAGTCTGATCGAGATTTTGAAATATTTAAAATCTGTATACATATGCGAAAACTCGGAGCAGCTTGGCATATGATGAAAATCGACATATGATATTGGCAGAAAATCGGGTTTTGACACAACATGTACTTGGGCATATTTTTTTCGATTCCGAGTTTATAAGCTCTTGCGATATGGAAAAATGGGAATTTGTTGGCCAGCTTGACTCATCTTTATATAGAAATTGTGGACCTTCGAGCCAAATCGACTCGTTGAGTCTCCTGTACATTACAACCACGAGATGCAATATCTGCTGGGTTGGATTGTGATGGAACGTGTCGCCAAGTAATATTTTCGGACAGTTCCTGTATGGTTGCCACTCTATTTGCAACAAAGACAGCCAGAGTAGAGGGCGGCGTATTGATCCAATGTAGGGTGATTTCTGAGTCCGTCCAGAAATGCACACTCGATTCGACATGTGTTCATGACTTGTTTGACGTGTGCCCATAATTGAGTCAAGAGAACTGCGGCACATAGTTCGAGTCGTGGAATGGACTTGGTTTTAAGTGGGGCCACTCTTGCTTTTGCCGATAGTAATCGGCAGCTAACTTTACCGTTCCAAGTGGCTCGAATGTACAAGCAGCATCCAAACGCATGACTCGATGCATCTGAGAACCCATGAACTTGTATTTCTGACCACCCACTGGCACCAGTATATCGTGGAATACTTATGTGGTGGACATCCAACAAATTTTGAGTTAGCTCTTGCCATCTTGAATGTAATGACATGGGAATAGTTTCGTCCCACTGAAGTTGCAATCGCCAAAGCTCTTGAAGCAATATTGTAGCGTTTATACTGATGGGGCATATTAAGCCAAGAGGGTCGAAAAGGCGTGCGGTTACAGAGAGAATATTGCGCTTTGTAGGGGCTAATTTTGCGAAACTGTTATCCAAATGATAATGAAACATGTCAGTTTTTGGAGTCCATCGCATACCCAATGTTTTGGTCGAATCGGCATCATTGAAACACAAAGTTTTTTCTGAGTTGGTAAATTCCATCAATTGTGGATGGTTTGAAAACCATTTGGCTAACTGGAAACCAGCTGATTCAAGGATTTGAGACACCTGAGCGATGATTGTTTGCAGCGTGTCAAGATCATCAGCGCCAGTAAGCATATCGTCCACGTAAAAATCGCAACAAATTACTTTAGATCCGATTGCATGACTTTCCTTGTGTCGAAGACCAAGTTCATGCAAACAGCGAATGGCAAGGAATGGTGCTGAAGCGGTACCATAGGTGACCGTATTTAAACGAAAAATTTTAAGGTCTTCAGATGGACTCTTTCTCCAAATAATAAGTTGGAAGTTGCGATCACTTTCAGCTACCATCACTTGCCTATACATTTTTGCAATATCTGCCGTTAAGGCATAACGGTTCAAACGAAATCGTATTAATGATAGAACTAATTCCCTCTGAATAGTTGGTCCCACCATTAATATATCATTTAGAGACTTTCCAGAAGTTGTTTTGCACGACGCGTCAAAAACAGCTCTAAGTTTGGTGGAACTACTATCAGGCCTCAGGACACACTGATGTGGGATGAAATAATGTGGTCCTGGTGGAATATTATTGTCGGTTTCCGACATGTGGCCAAGCTCCAAATATTCTTTCATAAAATCAAGATACATTTTATAAAGTGTAGTATCTTTAGAAATTCTGCGTTTTAATGATAAGAAACGTTTTTTCGCAGTTTCGAATGAAGACCCGAGTATGTTAGGGCTCGCACTAAAAGGCAATCTGACTTCAAAACGACCATTTTCCAAATTGATAACCTTATTTTTAAAGTCCTCTTCACAAGCCAATTGCTCGGGAGAATATCTTACAACCTCGCTTTTATTGGGGATGTTTTCAATTTCCCAAAATCTTTCCACCATTTGCTTTAATGACTCATCTTCTGAAGAAAATGTTACAGCACAACATGATGGACCTTCAACTAGCATTTTCTTACAACGTCCAGATACTACCCATCCCAGCAATGTTTTTTGCAGTAGTGGTGTCCCTTCGGCAAGTCTAATTTGGCCTGTACACAACAAATCGAAGAAAGAATCGGCACCTAACAATAAGTCAATTCCCTGAGGCTTGTGGAATTCGGGATCAGCCAAGTCCAGATTGCTAGGGATTTTCCACTGAGAAATAGGTAGGCTGCAATCGGGTTGATGTTTAGTGATGCTGCTCAGCACCCAAAAATCTGCACTAAACTGGTGATTGTTAAACCGTGAGTACACTGTAGTCGTCACTTCATTCCTTGCTACCAGACTAGATTGACCTACTGAGGTGACTGTCAAACTTCTATGTGCTCTTGATAATCTTAGAGCTTGAGCATACCTTTCCGTCATAAAATTGACTTGGGACCCTGAGTCCAGTAATGCTCGTGCCAAATGCATTTGGCCAAATCGGTCACGAAGTTTTACAACAGCTGTTGCTAGAATAACATGCTCAACTTCACTAGCGACATGAGTGACCTGAGCGGGATATGACGAAGCTTGTGCAGTGGATAAAGAAAGATTCCGCTGATCCTGAGTCGGATTATTTTGAGCTTGATTTGGAGTTGCATACCTATGCAAAACAGTGTGATGTAAGCGTGAGCATACTCTACACTTTGACGATGTGCAATTGGACACCCTGTGTCCTGGTTGAAGACAATTAATGCATAATTGATTGCTCTTGACAAAATTAAATCGATCCAAAACTGGCAACGAACTAAATCCTTGACAATTTACGAGGTGGTGATTGGCACTGCAATACAAACACTTTACGTCTGCATTTGCAGCCTTTGTACAAGCAAACGAGGACTTTAAATTCCTTTTATGTTGTACATCAAACTTTGGTTTGCTCCTAGCTCTAGAAGAATCTTCTGCCGATAGGTGCTGGTATCGCCTATTTAACATATCAACGCATTCAGACCATTTCGGCAGTGCGGTATAATTGAGTTGCTCTTCATACTTGGATTTTGTGACATAATCCACTTTTGACATCACTATATGAATGAGTATTGCGTTAGCAATATCTGCTTCATTTCCTAATGACAACAAAGAATCAAATATTGCGGACACGGTGTCAATGATTGATCGCAAAGCAGAAGAAGATGGCTTGTTTATAGCAGGAATATCAAACAGCTGTGCAATAATATCGAAAATTATCAGGCACTTATTGTCATAGACCCGCTTTAGACTAGCTAAAGCCTTTGTATAGTTTTCATCTGAAACTTGAAATGCTTTGACTGTGATTAAACTTTTCTATGTTTGACAAAGATTGATCAGAATCCACCAAGCTCTCAAAAAGTGCTATGAATTGCTTGTAGTCAGCGTGCTTACCACTAAACCTTGGTAATTTCATTTTTGGTAAATTAGAGTGACTCTGCTTTGAACTTAAAGCTGACAAATACAACGCCTTTGTTGTGACACAATTTTCCTCTAATGAAGGTCGATTTGTATTTTCTGGGTCTATATCGTCTATCTCTAATTGTATGCACATTGCATTTAAAATATACGAATTTAGTAGCTCCAAGCGGCATTGGAGTTCAAGGGGTTTAAGGGAGATTTCTTTTCTCTCTCTTTCATACGAGTGATGTCATCTCCAATCTTATCTATTTTCGAAAACAGCCGTGTTAACTCCATGCTTTTGCAACCATCACCTGTCTGATCCAGGTTTTCTTGACTTGAATTAGGATCGTTAAAACGTTCTTTATCGGCAATATTATCGATCACCGTATTATTGGGATCATTCTTGGGTGGCATATTTAAATTCTATTGGTAGTATTTTGTTGTAATATGTTGCAATAACTTACGCAAATTTTTTAAGAGAGAAATCGAAGCTCTTCCAAGCGAAGAGAAATAAGTGCAGCTTTATCGTAACTACAGTCAACGCACCCAAAGCCAAGCGCTGACCAGCGGTCAGCAAACGACAATCAAACGACCAACGAGAAATCAAACGAACCGAAAATAGCAATGCTTATGCTTATGCAGACACAAGCGCCAGAATTAAGTCTTACTGTTGCGATATTGCTGTACTTGCTATTCTCTTTGTTGCGAGGGGTGCCGAAGAAGTTATGACTTTCATAAATTTTTTAAACCACTCATTAAACCAATTATCCAAGACAAATTTTGTTATGTTTTATTTTTCGATGCACTTTTACTTTAATTTATTTGTTCGTGCTATATATGTATGTTGCTTCAATGTTCACAAAGTTCGTTTCAATGCCAAGACAATAGAGCAAATTTTACTTGCATGTACAACCAGCTTGTGTATGCATTTTAATCAATTTTTTGTGTCTTGCAAAATTTTATTGTTTTGGCATTGTTACCTGGTCATCTGACGAATATCCATCCACTTCCCTTATATTGGTGTTGCGACTCATGAGGCTAACTACGCGTCGATGATGCAGCAGCGATTATTTTTCACAGATGGGGTGGGTGCGAGAAAATCCAACACACACAGGCAGCTAACCAGTCTTAGAATTTATTTGTTTAATGAACACAACGAATACTTTCCGAAGTCCCTGCTCGGGCGCCATGGAAAATTTGAATAAAAATACAAAATAAATTTAACCACTTTGGTTATGTTGGGAATCGCGGACAAGTGAAAAGATCTGATTAGCTGCTGCGTTTGCCAAGGAGAGGACGACCGTTCGCTTTGTGTGTATGAACAAGAAGAGGTTTATTTTTTGCTAGCAGTGAGTGGCTAGGCTAGGCGCATAAGAAACAGAGATAAGCTTTCAATGCTTATCCGAAGCTTATTGATGAGTTTTTACATGTGTATGTTACATTTCAATTACATACGTTTTAAACATAGCTTTAACTTCATTTACTTTATAAAATTCATTCATATAAATTCTAATTTCTTAATCTAATTCATATGGGAACTAACACTGATCCATTACGGCTATTTTCATCCACCTGGGTCGAAAGTTGTCGAAGTTAACAGCAGAAATTGATTCCATACAAAGATTAACTATTTAAAACTAAATATTGTACTCTACGACCTCATTAAGCTAAACCATTGCACCTAGCTTCCCACTTTGTGGAAAATTTGAATATCTAAAGCATATTACGGGTCTAAACTGATCCATTACGGCTATTTTCATCCACCTGGGTCGAAAGTTGTCGAAGTTAACAGCAGAAATTGATTCCATACAAAGATTAACTATTTAAAACTAAATATTGTACTCTACGACCTCATTAAGCTAAACCATTGCACCTAGCTTCCCAATTTGTGGAAAATTTGAATATCTAAAGCATATTACGGGTCTAAACTGATCCATTACGGCTATTTTCATCCACCTGGGTCGAAAGTTGTCGAAGTTAACAGCAGAAATTGATTCCATACAAAGATTTACTATTTAAAACTAAATATTGTACTCTACGACCTCATTAGGCTAAACCATTGCACCTAGCTTCCCAATTTGTGGAAAATTTGAATATCTAAAGCATATTACGGGTCTAAACTGATCCATTACGGCTATTTTCATCCACCTGGGTCGAAAGTTGTCGAATTTAACAGCAGAAATTGATTCCATACAAAGATTAACTATTTAAAACTAAATATTGTACTCTACGACCTCATTAAGCTAAACCATTGCACCTAGCTTCCCACTTTGTGGAAAATTTGAATATCTAAAGCATATTACGGGTCTAAACTGATCTATTACGGCTATTTTCATCCACCTGGGTCGAAAGTTGTCGAATTTAACAGCAGAAATTGATTCCATACAAAGATTTACTATTTAAAACTAAATATTGTACTCTACGACCTCATTAGGCTAAACCATTGCACCTAGCTTCCCAATTTGTGGAAAATTTGAATATCTAAAGCATATTACGGGTCTAAACTGATCCATTACGGCTATTTTCATCCACCTGGGTCGAAAGTTGTCGAATTTAACAGCAGAAATTGATTCCATACAAAGATTTACTATTTAAAACTAAATATTGTACTCTACGACCTCATTAGGCTAAACCATTGCACCTAGCTTCCCAATTTGTGGAAAATTTGAATATCTAAAGCATATTACGGGTCTAAACTGATCCATTACGGCTATTTTCATCCACCTGGGTCGAAAGTTGTCGAATTTAACAGCAGAAATTGATTCCATACAAAGATTTACTATTTAAAACTAAATATTGTACTCTACGACCTCATTAGGCTAAACCATTGCACCTAGCTTCCCACTTTGTGGAAAATTTGAATATCTAAAGCATATTACGGGTCTAAACTGATCCATTACGGCTATTTTCATCCACCTGGGTCGAAAGTTGTCGAATTTAACAGCAGAAATTGATTCCATACAAAGATTTACTATTTAAAACTAAATATTGTACTCTACGACCTCATTAGGCTAAACCATTGCACCTAGCTTCCCAATTTGTGGAAAATTTGAATATCTAAAGCATATTACGGGTCTAAACTGATCCATTACGGCTATTTTCATCCACCTGGGTCGAAAGTTGTCGAATTTAACAGCAGAAATTGATTCCATACAAAGATTTACTATTTAAAACTAAATATTGTACTCTACGACCTCATTAGGCTAAACCATTGCACCTAGCTTCCCAATTTGTGGAAAATTTGAATATCTAAAGCATATTACGGGTCTAAACTGATCCATTACGGCTATTTTCATCCACCTGGGTCGAAAGTTGTCGAATTTAACAGCAGAAATTGATTCCATACAAAGATTTACTATTTAAAACTAAATATTGTACTCTACGACCTCATTAGGCTAAACCATTGCACCTAGCTTCCCAATTTGTGGAAAATTTGAATATCTAAAGCATATTACGGGTCTAAACTGATCTATTACGGCTATTTTCATCCACCTGGGTCGAAAGTTGTCGAATTTAACAGCAGAAATTGATTCCATACAAAGATTTACTATTTAAAACTAAATATTGTACTCTACGACCTCATTAGGCTAAACCATTGCACCTAGCTTCCCAATTTGTGGAAAATTTGAATATCTAAAGCATATTACGGGTCTAAACTGATCCATTACGGCTATTTTCATCCACCTGGGTCGAAAGTTGTCGAATTTAACAGCAGAAATTGATTCCATACAAAGATTTACTATTTAAAACTAAATATTGTACTCTACGACCTCATTAGGCTAAACCATTGCACCTAGCTTCCCAATTTGTGGAAAATTTGAATATCTAAAGCATATTACGGGTCTAAACTGATCCATTACGGCTATTTTCATCCACCTGGGTCGAAAGTTGTCGAATTTAACAGCAGAAATTGATTCCATACAAAGATTTACTATTTAAAACTAAATATTGTACTCTACGACCTCATTAGGCTAAACCATTGCACCTAGCTTCCCAATTTGTGGAAAATTTGAATATCTAAAGCATATTACGGGTCTAAACTGATCTATTACGGCTATTTTCATCCACCTGGGTCGAAAGTTGTCGAATTTAACAGCAGAAATTGATTCCATACAAAGATTTACTATTTAAAACTAAATATTGTACTCTACGACCTCATTAGGCTAAACCATTGCACCTAGCTTCTAAAGCATATTACGGGTCTAAACTGATCCATTACGGCTATTTTCATCCACCTGGGTCGAAAGTTATCGAATTTAACAGCAGAAATTGATTCCATACAAAGATTAACTATTTAAAACTAAATATTGTACTCTACGACCTCATTAGGCTAAACCATTGCACCTAGCTTCCCAATTTGTGGAAAATTTGAATATCTAAAGCATATTACGGGTCTAAACTGATCCATTACGGCTATTTTCATCCACCTGGGTCGAAAGTTGTCGAATTTAACAGCAGAAATTGATTCCATACAAAGATTTACTATTTAAAACTAAATATTGTACTCTACGACCTCATTAGGCTAAACCATTGCACCTAGCTTCCCACTTTGTGGAAAATTTGAATATCTAAAGCATATTACGGGTCTAAACTGATCCATTACGGCTATTTTCATCCACCTGGGTCGAAAGTTGTCGAATTTAACAGCAGAAATTGATTCCATACAAAGATTTACTATTTAAAACTAAATATTGTACTCTACGACCTCATTAGGCTAAACCATTGCACCTAGCTTCCCACTTTGTGGAAAATTTGAATATCTAAAGCATATTACGGGTCTAAACTGATCCATTACGGCTATTTTCATCCACCTGGGTCGAAAGTTGTCGAATTTAACAGCAGAAATTGATTCCATACAAAGATTTACTATTTAAAACTAAATATTGTACTCTACGACCTCATTAGGCTAAACCATTGCACCTAGCTTCCCAATTTGTGGAAAATTTGAATATCTAAAGCATATTACGGGTCTAAACTGATCCATTACGGCTATTTTCATCCACCTGGGTCGAAAGTTGTCGAATTTAACAGCAGAAATTGATTCCATACAAAGATTTACTATTTAAAACTAAATATTGTACTCTACGACCTCATTAGGCTAAACCATTGCACCTAGCTTCCCAATTTGTGGAAAATTTGAATATCTAAAGCATATTACGGGTCTAAACTGATCCATTACGGCTATTTTCATCCACCTGGGTCGAAAGTTGTCGAATTTAACAGCAGAAATTGATTCCATACAAAGATTTACTATTTAAAACTAAATATTGTACTCTACGACCTCATTAGGCTAAACCATTGCACCTAGCTTCCCAATTTGTGGAAAATTTGAATATCTAAAGCATATTACGGGTCTAAACTGATCCATTACGGCTATTTTCATCCACCTGGGTCGAAAGTTGTCGAATTTAACAGCAGAAATTGATTCCATACAAAGATTAACTATTTAAAACTAAATATTGTACTCTACGACCTCATTAGGCTAAACCATTGCACCTAGCTTCCCACTTTGTGGAAAATTTGAATATCTAAAGCATATTACGGGTCTAAACTGACTCCATTACGGCTATTTTCATCCACCTGGGTCGAAAGTTGTCGAATTTAACAGCAGAAATTGATTCCATACAAAGATTTACTATTTAAAACTAAATATTGTACTCTACGACCTCATTAGGCTAAACCATTGCACCTAGCTTCCCAATTTGTGGAAAATTTGAATATCTAAAGCATATTACGGGTCTAAACTGATCCATTACGGCTATTTTCATCCACCTGGGTCGAAAGTTGTCGAATTTAACAGCAGAAATTGATTCCATACAAAGATTTACTATTTAAAACTAAATATTGTACTCTACGACCTCATTAGGCTAAACCATTGCACCTAGCTTCCCAATTTGTGGAAAATTTGAATATCTAAAGCATATTACGGGTCTAAACTGATCCATTACGGCTATTTTCATCCACCTGGGTCGAAAGTTGTCGAATTTAACAGCAGAAATTGATTCCATACAAAGATTTACTATTTAAAACTAAATATTGTACTCTACGACCTCATTAGGCTAAACCATTGCACCTAGCTTCCCAATTTGTGGAAAATTTGAATATCTAAAGCATATTACGGGTCTAAACTGATCCATTACGGCTATTTTCATCCACCTGGGTCGAAAGTTGTCGAATTTAACAGCAGAAATTGATTCCATACAAAGATTTACTATTTAAAACTAAATATTGTACTCTACGACCTCATTAGGCTAAACCATTGCACCTAGCTTCCCAATTTGTGGAAAATTTGAATATCTAAAGCATATTACGGGTCTAAACTGATCCATTACGGCTATTTTCATCCACCTGGGTCGAAAGTTGTCGAATTTAACAGCAGAAATTGATTCCATACAAAGATTTACTATTTAAAACTAAATATTGTACTCTACGACCTCATTAGGCTAAACCATTGCACCTAGCTTCCCAATTTGTGGAAAATTTGAATATCTAAAGCATATTACGGGTCTAAACTGATCCATTACGGCTATTTTCATCCACCTGGGTCGAAAGTTGTCGAATTTAACAGCAAAAATTGATTCCATACAAAGATTAACTATTTTAAACTAAATATTGTACTCTACGACCTCATTAGGCTAAACCATTGCACCTAGCTTCCCAATTTGTGGAAAATTTGAATATCTAAAGCATATTACGGGTCTAAACTGATCCATTACGGCTATTTTCATCCACCTGGGTCGAAAGTTGTCGAATTTAACA
Source organism: Lordiphosa clarofinis (assembly GCA_018904275.1). Classification (NCBI taxonomy): domain Eukaryota; kingdom Metazoa; phylum Arthropoda; class Insecta; order Diptera; family Drosophilidae; genus Lordiphosa; species Lordiphosa clarofinis. The sequence goes on from JAEIGQ010000461.1 coordinate 11,664, forward strand.
GCAGAAATTGATTCCATACAAAGATTTACTATTTAAAACTAAATATTGTACTCTACGACCTCATTAGGCTAAACCATTGCACCTAGCTTCCCAATTTGTGGAAAATTTGAATATCTAAAGCATATTACGGGTCTAAACTGATCCATTACGGCTATTTTCATCCACCTGGGTCGAAAGTTGTCGAATTTAACAGCAGAAATTGATTCCATACAAAGATTTACTATTTAAAACTAAATATTGTACTCTACGACCTCATTAGGCTAAACCATTGCACCTAGCTTCCCAATTTGTGGAAAATTTGAATATCTAAAGCATATTACGGGTCTAAACTGATCCATTACGGCTATTTTCATCCACCTGGGTCGAAAGTTGTCGAATTTAACAGCAGAAATTGACTCCATACAAAGATTTACTATTTAAAACTAAATATTGTACTCTACGACCTCATTAGGCTAAACCATTGCACCTAGCTTCCCAATTTGTGGAAAATTTGAATATCTAAAGCATATTACGGGTCTAAACTGATCCATTACGGCTATTTTCATCCACCTGGGTCGAAAGTTGTCGAATTTAACAGCAGAAATTGATTCCATACAAAGATTTACTATTTAAAACTAAATATTGTACTCTACGACCTCATTAGGCTAAACCATTGCACCTAGCTTCCCACTTTGTGGAAAATTTGAATATCTAAAGCATATTACGGGTCTAAACTGATCCATTACGGCTATTTTCATCCACCTGGGTCGAAAGTTGTCGAATTTAACAGCAGAAATTGATTCCATACAAAGATTTACTATTTAAAACTAAATATTGTACTCTACGACCTCATTAGGCTAAACCATTGCACCTAGCTTCCCAATTTGTGGAAAATTTGAATATCTAAAGCATATTACGGGTCTAAACTGATCCATTACGGCTATTTTCATCCACCTGGGTCGAAAGTTGTCGAATTTAACAGCAGAAATTGATTCCATACAAAGATTTACTATTTAAAACTAAATATTGTACTCTACGACCTCATTAGGCTAAACCATTGCACCTAGCTTCCCAATTTGTGGGAAAATTTGAATATCTAAAGCATATTACGGGTCTAAACTGATCCATTACGGCTATTTTCATCCACCTGGGTCGAAAGTTGTCGAATTTAACAGCAGAAATTGATTCCATACAAAGATTTACTATTTAAAACTAAATATTGTACTCTACGACCTCATTAGGCTAAACCATTGCACCTAGCTTCCCACTTTGTGGAAAAATTTGAATATCTAAAGCATATTACGGGTCTAAACTGATCCATTACGGCTATTTTCATCCACCTGGGTCGAAAGTTGTCGAATTTAACAGCAGAAATTGATTCCATACAAAGATTTACTATTTAAAACTAAATATTGTACTCTACGACCTCATTAGGCTAAACCATTGCACCTAGCTTCCCAATTTGTGGAAAATTTGAATATCTAAAGCATATTACGGGTCTAAACTGATCCATTACGGCTATTTTCATCCACCTGGGTCGAAAGTTGTCGAATTTAACAGCAGAAATTGATTCCATACAAAGATTTACTATTTAAAACTAAATATTGTACTCTACGACCTCATTAGGCTAAACCATTGCACCTAGCTTCCCAATTTGTGGAAAATTTGAATATCTAAAGCATATTACGGGTCTAAACTGATCCATTACGGCTATTTTCATCCACCTGGGTCGAAAGTTGTCGAATTTAACAGCAGAAATTGATTCCATACAAAGATTTACTATTTAAAACTAAATATTGTACTCTACGACCTCATTAGGCTAAACCATTGCACCTAGCTTCCCAATTTGTGGAAAATTTGAATATCTAAAGCATATTACGGGTCTAAACTGATCCATTACGGCTATTTTCATCCACCTGGGTCGAAAGTTGTCGAATTTAACAACAGAAATTGATTCCATACAAAGATTTACTATTTAAAACTAAATATTGTACTCTACGACCTCATTAGGCTAAACCATTGCACCTAGCTTCCCAATTTGTGGAAAATTTGAATATCTAAAGCATATTACGGGTCTAAACTGATCCATTACGGCTATTTTCATCCACCTGGGTCGAAAGTTGTCGAATTTAACAGCAGAAATTGATTCCATACAAAGATTAACTATTTAAAACTAAATATTGTACTCTACGACCTCATTAGGCTAAACCATTGCACCTAGCTTCCCAATTTGTGGAAAATTTGAATATCTAAAGCATATTACGGGTCTAAACTGATCCATTACGGCTATTTTCATCCACCTGGGTCGAAAGTTGTCGAATTTAACAGCAGAAATTGATTCCATACAAAGATTAACTATTTAAAACTAAATATTGTACTCTACGACCTCATTAGGCTAAACCATTGCACCTAGCTTCCCAATTTGTGGAAAAATTTGAATATCTAAAGCATATTACGGGTCTAAACTGATCCATTACGGCTATTTTCATCCACCTGGGTCGAAAGTTGTCGAATTTAACAGCAGAAATTGATTCCATACAAAGATTTACTATTTAAAACTAAATATTGTACTCTACGACCTCATTAGGCTAAACCATTGCACCTAGCTTCCCAATTTGTGGAAAATTTGAATATCTAAAGCATATTACGGGTCTAAACTGATCCATTACGGCTATTTTCATCCACCTGGGTCGAAAGTTGTCGAAGTTAACAGCAGAAATTGATTCCATACAAAGATTTACTATTTAAAACTAAATATTGTACTCTACGACCTCATTAGGCTAAACCATTGCACCTAGCTTCCCAATTTGTGGAAAATTTGAATATCTAAAGCATATTACGGGTCCTAAACTGATCCATTACGGCTATTTTCATCCACCTGGGTCGAAAGTTGTCGAATTTAACAGCAGAAATTGATTCCATACAAAAGATTTACTATTTAAAACTAAATATTGTACTCTACGACCTCATTAGGCTAAACCATTGCACCCTAGCTTCCCAATTTGTGGAAAATTTGAATATCTAAAGCATATTACGGGTCTAAACTGATCCATTACGGCTATTTTCATCCACCTGGGTCGAAAGTTGTCGAAGTTAACAGCAGAAATTGATTCCATACAAAGATTTACTATTTAAAACTAAATATTGTACTCTACGACCTCATTAGGCTAAACCATTGCACCTAGCTTCCCAATTTGTGGAAAAATTTGAATATCTAAAGCATATTACGGGTCTAAACTGATCCATTACGGCTATTTTCATCCACCTGGGTCGAAAGTTGTCGAATTTAACAGCAGAAATTGATTCCATACAAAGATTTACTATTTAAAACTAAATATTGTACTCTACGACCTCATTAGGCTAAACCATTGCACCTAGCTTCCCACATTTGTGGAAAATTTGAATATCTAAAGCATATTACGGGTCTAAACTGATCCATTACGGCTATTTTCATCCACCTGGGTCGAAAGTTGTCGAAGTTAACAGCAGAAATTGATTCCATACAAAGATTTACTATTTAAAACTAAATATTGTACTCTACGACCTCATTAGGCTAAACCATTGCACCTAGCTTCCCAATTTGTGGAAAATTTGAATATCTAAAGCATATTACGGGTCTAAACTGATCCATTACGGCTATTTTCATCCACCTGGGTCGAAAGTTGTCGAATTTAACAGCAGAAATTGATTCCATACAAAGATTAACTATTTAAAACTAAATATTGTACTCTACGACCTCATTAGGCTAAACCATTGCACCTAGCTTCCCACTTTGTGGAAAATTTGAATATCTAAAGCATATTACGGGTCTAAACTGATCCATTACGGCTATTTTCATCCACCTGGGTCGAAAGTTGTCGAATTTAACAGCAGAAATTGATTCCATACAAAGATTAACTATTTAAAACTAAATATTGTACTCTACGACCTCATTAGGCTAAACCATTGCACCTAGCTTCCCAATTTGTGGAAAATTTGAATATCTAAAGCATATTACGGGTCTAAACTGATCCATTACGGCTATTTTCATCCACCTGGGTCGAAAGTTGTCGAATTTAACAGCAGAAATTGATTCCATACAAAGATTAACTATTTAAAACTAAATATTGTACTCTACGACCTCATTAGGCTAAACCATTGCACCTAGCTTCCCACTTTGTGGAAAATTTGAATATCTAAAGCATATTACGGGTCTAAACTGATCCATTACGGCTATTTTCATCCACCTGGGTCGAAAGTTGTCGAATTTAACAGCAGAAATTGATTCCATACAAAGATTTACTATTTAAAACTAAAAATATTGTACTCTACGACCTCATTAGGCTAAACCATTGCACCTAGCTTCCCAATTTGTGGAAAATTTGAATATCTAAAGCATATTACGGGTCTAAACTGATCCATTACGGCTATTTTCATCCACCTGGGTCGAAAGTTGTCGAATTTAACAGCAGAAATTGATTCCATACAAAGATTAACTATTTAAAACTAAATATTGTACTCTACGACCTCATTAGGCTAAACCATTGCACCTAGCTTCCCAATTTGTGGAAAATTTGAATATCTAAAGCATATTACGGGTCTAAACTGATCCATTACGGCTATTTTCATCCACCTGGGTCGAAAGTTGTCGAAGTTAACAGCAGAAATTGATTCCATACAAAGATTTACTATTTAAAACTAAATATTGTACTCTACGACCTCATTAGGCTAAACCATTGCACCTAGCTTCCCAATTTGTGGAAAATTTGAATATCTAAAGCATATTACGGGTCTAAACTGATCCATTACGGCTATTTTCATCCACCTGGGTCGAAAGTTGTCGAATTTAACAGCAGAAATTGATTCCATACAAAGATTAACTATTTAAAACTAAATATTGTACTCTACGACCTCATTAGGCTAAACCATTGCACCTAGCTTCCCAATTTGTGGAAAATTTGAATATCTAAAGCATATTACGGGTCTAAACTGATCCATTACGGCTATTTTCATCCACCTGGGTCGAAAGTTGTCGAATTTAACAGCAGAAATTGATTCCATACAAAGATTAACTATTTAAAACTAAATATTGTACTCTACGACCTCATTAGGCTAAACCATTGCACCTAGCTTCCCAATTTGTGGAAAATTTGAATATCTAAAGCATATTACGGGTCTAAACTGATCCATTACGGCTATTTTCATCCACCTGGGTCGAAAGTTGTCGAATTTAACAGCAGAAATTGATTCCATACAAAAGATTAACTATTTAAAACTAAATATTGTACTCTACGACCTCATTAGGCTAAACCATTGCACCTAGCTTCCCAATTTGTGGAAAATTTGAATATCTAAAGCATATTACGGGTCTAAACTGATCCATTACGGCTATTTTCATCCACCTGGGTCGAAAGTTGTCGAATTTAACAGCAGAAATTGATTCCATACAAAGATTTACTATTTAAAACTAAATATTGTACTCTACGACCTCATTAGGCTAAACCATTGCACCTAGCTTCCCAATTTGTGGAAAATTTGAATATCTAAAGCATATTACGGGTCTAAACTGATCCATTACGGCTATTTTCATCCACCTGGGTCGAAAGTTGTCGAATTTAACAGCAGAAATTGATTCCATACAAAGATTAACTATTTAAAACTAAATATTGTACTCTACGACCTCATTAGGCTAAACCATTGCACCTAGCTTCCCAATTTGTGGAAAATTTGAATATCTAAAGCATATTACGGGTCTAAACTGATCCATTACGGCTATTTTCATCCACCTGGGTCGAAAGTTGTCGAATTTAACAGCAGAAATTGATTCCATACAAAGATTAACTATTTAAAACTAAATATTGTACTCTACGACCTCATTAGGCTAAACCATTGCACCTAGCTTCCCACTTTGTGGAAAATTTGAATATCTAAAGCATATTACGGGTCTAAACTGATCCATTACGGCTATTTTCATCCACCTGGGTCGAAAGTTGTCGAATTTAACAGCAGAAATTGATTCCATACAAAGATTAACTATTTAAAACTAAATATTGTACTCTACGACCTCATTAGGCTAAACCATTGCACCTAGCTTCCCAATTTGTGGAAAATTTGAATATCTAAAGCATATTACGGGTCTAAACTGATCCATTACGGCTATTTTCATCCACCTGGGTCGAAAGTTGTCGAATTTAACAGCAGAAATTGATTCCATACAAAGATTTACTATTTAAAACTAAATATTGTACTCTACGACCTCATTAGGCTAAACCATTGCACCTAGCTTCCCAATTTGTGGAAAATTTGAATATCTAAAGCATATTACGGGTCTAAACTGATCCATTACGGCTATTTTCATCCACCTGGGTCGAAAGTTGTCGAATTTAACAGCAGAAATTGATTCCATACAAAGATTTACTATTTAAAACTAAATATTGTACTCTACGACCTCATTAGGCTAAACCATTGCACCTAGCTTCCCAATTTGTGGAAAATTTGAATATCTAAAGCATATTACGGGTCTAAACTGATCCATTACGGCTATTTTCATCCACCTGGGTCGAAAGTTGTCGAATTTAACAGCAGAAATTGATTCCATACAAAGATTTACTATTTAAAACTAAATATTGTACTCTACGACCTCATTAGGCTAAACCATTGCACCTAGCTTCCCAATTTGTGGAAAATTTGAATATCTAAAGCATATTACGGGTCTAAACTGATCCATTACGGCTATTTTCATCCACCTGGGTCGAAAGTTGTCGAAGTTAACAGCAGAGATTGACTCCATACAAAGATTTACTATTTAAAACTAAATATTGTACTCTACGACCTCATTGGGCTAAACCATTCACCTAGCTTCCCGTTCGGCTATTTTCATCCACCTGGGTCGAAAGTTGTCGAAGTTAACAGCAGAAATTGATTCCATACAAAGATTTACTATTTAAAACTAAATATTGTACTCTACGACCTCATTAGGCTAAACCATTGCACCTAGCTTCCCAATTTGTGGAAAATTTGAATATCTAAAGCATATTACGGGTCTAAACTGATCCATTACGGCTATTTTCATCCACCTGGGTCGAAAGTTGTCGAAGTTAACAGCAGAAATTGATTCCATACAAAGATTTACTATTTAAAACTAAATATTGTACTCTACGACCTCATTAGGCTAAACCATTGCACCTAGCTTCCCAATTTGTGGAAAATTTGAATATCTAAAGCATATTACGGGTCTAAACTGATCCATTACGGCTATTTTCATCCACCTGGGTCGAAAGTTGTCGAATTTAACAGCAGAAATTGATTCCATACAAAGATTAACTATTTAAAACTAAATATTGTACTCTACGACCTCATTAGGCTAAACCATTGCACCTAGCTTCCCAATTTGTGGAAAATTTGAATATCTAAAGCATATTACGGGTCTAAACTGATCTATTACGGCTATTTTCATCCACCTGGGTCGAAAGTTGTCGAATTTAACAGCAGAAATTGATTCCATAAAAGATTAAAACTAAATATTGTACTCTACGACCTCATTAGGCTAAACCATTGCACCTAGCTTCCCAATTTGTGGAAAATTTGAATATCTAAAGCATATTACGGGTCTAAACTGATCCATTACGGCTATTTTCATCCACCTGGGTCGAAAGTTGTCGAAGTTAACAGCAGAAATTGATTCCATACAAAGATTTACTATTTAAAACTAAATATTGTACTCTACGACCTCATTAGGCTAAACCATTGCACCTAGCTTCCCAATTTGTGGAAAATTTGAATATCTAAAGCATATTACGGGTCTAAACTGATCCATTACGGCTATTTTCATCCACCTGGGTCGAAAGTTGTCGAATTTAACAGCAGAGATTGATTCCATACAAAGATTTACTATTTTAAACTAAATATTGTACTCTACGACCTCATTAGGCTAAACCATTGCACCTAGCTTCCCAATTTGTGGAAAATTTGAATATCTAAAGCATATTACGGGCTTAAACTGATCCATTACGGCTATTTTCATCCACCTGGGTCGAAAGTTGTCGAAGTTAACAGCAGAAATTGATTCCATACAAAGATTTACTATTTAAAACTAAATATTGTACTCTACGACCTCATTAGGCTAAACCATTGCACCTAGCTTCCCAATTTGTGGAAAATTTGAATATCTAAAGCATATTACGGGTCTAAACTGATCCATTACGGCTATTTTCATCCACCTGGGTCGAAAGTTGTCGAATTTAACAGCAGAAATTGATTCCATACAAAGATTTACTATTTAAAACTAAATATTGTACTCTACGACCTCATTAGGCTAAACCATTGCACCTAGCTTCCCAATTTGTGGAAAATTTGAATATCTAAAGCATATTACGGGTCTAAACTGATCTATTACGGCTATTTTCATCCACCTGGGTCGAAAGTTGTCGAATTTAACAGCAGAAATTGATTCCATACAAAGATTTACTATTTAAAACTAAATATTGTACTCTACGACCTCATTGGGCTAAACCATTGCACCTAGCTTCCCAATTTGTGGAAAATTTGAATATCTAAAGCATATTACGGGTCTAAACTGATCTATTACGGCTATTTTCATCCACCTGGGTCGAAAGTTGTCGAAGTTAACAGCAGAAATTGATTCCATACAAAGATTTACTATTTAAAACTAAATATTGTACTCTACGACCTCATTAGGCTAAACCATTGCACCTAGCTTCCCAATTTGTGGAAAATTTGAATATCTAAAGCATATTACGGGTCTAAACTGATCCATTACGGCTATTTTCATCCACCTGGGTCGAAAGTTGTCGAAGTTAACAGCAGAAATTGATTCCATACAAAGATTTACTATTTAAAACTAAATATTGTACTCTACGACCTCATTAGGCTAAACCATTGCACCTAGCTTCCCAATTTGTGGAAAATTTGAATATCTAAAGCATATTACGGGCTTAAACTGATCCATTACGGCTATTTTCATCCCCCTGGGTCGAAAGTTGTCGAATTTAACAGCAGAAATTGATTCCATACAAAGATTAACTATTTAAAACTAAATATTGTACTCTACGACCTCATTAGGCTAAACCATTGCACCTAGCTTCCCAATTTATGGAAAATTTGAATATCTAAAGCATATTACGGGTCTAAACTGATCCATTACGGCTATTTTCATCCACCTGGGTCGAAAGTTGTTGAATTTAACAGCAGAAATTGATTCCATACAAAGATTTACTATTTAAAACTAAATATTGTACTCTACGACCTCATTAGGATAAACCATTGCACCTAGCTTCCCAATTTGTGGAAAATTTGAATATCTAAAGCATATTACGGGTCTAAACTGATCTATTACGGCTATTTTCATCCACCTGGGTCGAAAGTTGTCGAATTTAACAGCAGAAATTGATTCCATACAAAGATTTACTATTTAAAACTAAATATTGTACTCTACGACCTCATTAGGCTAAACCATTGCACCTAGCTTCCCAATTTGTGGAAAATTTGAATATCTAAAGCATATTACGGGTCTAAACTGATCCATTACGGCTATTTTCATCCACCTGGGTCGAAAGTTGTCGAAGTTAACAGCAGAAATTGATTCCATACAAAGATTTACTATTTAAAACTAAATATTGTACTCTGCGACCTCATTAGGCTAAACCATTGCACCTAGCTTCCCAATTTGTGGAAAATTTGAATATCTAAAGCATATTACGGGTCTAAACTGATCTATTACGGCTATTTTCATCCACCTGGGTCGAAAGTTGTCGAATTTAACAGCAGAAATTGATTCCATACAAAGATTTACTATTTAAAACTAAATATTGTACTCTGCGACCTCATTAGGCTAAACCATTGCACCTAGCTTCCCAATTTGTGGAAAATTTGAATATCTAAAGCATATTACGGGTCTTAACTGATCCATTACGTCTATTTTCATCCACCTGGGTCGAAAGTTGTCGAATTTAACAGCAGAAATTGATTCCATACAAAGATTAACTATTTAAAACTAAATATTGTACTCTACGACCTCATTAAGCTAAACCATTGCACCTAGCTTCCCACTTTATGGAAAATTTGAATATCTAAAGCATATAACGGGTCTAAACTGATCTATTACGGCTATTTTCATCCACCTGGGTCGAAAGTTGTCGAATTTAACAGCAGAAATTGATTCCATACAAAGATTTACTATTTAAAACTAAATATTGTACTCTACGACCTCATTAGGCTGAACCATTGCACCTAGCTTCCCAATTTGTGGAAAATTTGAATATCTAAAGCATATTACGGGTTTAAACTGATCCATTACCGCTATTTTCATCCACCTTGGTCGAAAGTTGTCGAATTTAACAGCAGAAATTGATTCCATACAAAGATTAACTATTTAAACTAAATATTGTACTCTACGACCTCATTAGGCTAAACCATTGCACCTAGCTTCCCAATTTGTGGAAAATTTGAATATCTAAAGCATATTACGGGTCTAAACTGATCCATTACGGCTATTTTCATCCACCTGGGTCGAAAGTTGTCGAAGTTAACAGCAGAAATTGATTCCATACAAAGATTTACTATTTAAAACTAAATATTGTACTCTACGACCTCATTAGGCTAAACCATTGCACCTAGCTTCCCAATTTGTGGAAAATTTGAATATCTAAAGCATATTACGGGTCTAAACTGATCCATTACGGCTATTTTCATCCACCTGGGTCGAAAGTTGTCGAATTAAACAGCAGAAATTGATTCCATACAAAGATTTACTATTTAAAACTAAATATTGTACTCTACGACCTCATTAGGCTAAACCATTGCACCTAGCTTCCCAATTTGTGGAAAATTTGAATATCTTAAGCATATTACGGGTTTAAACTGATCCATTACGGCTATTTTCATCCACCTGGGTCGAAAGTTGTCGAATTTAACAGCAGAGATTGACTCCATACAAAGATTAACTCTTTAAAACTAAATATTGTACTCTACGACCTCATTAGGCTAAACCATTGCACCTAGCTTCCCACTTTGTGGAAAATTTGAATATCTAAAGCATATTACGGGTCTAAACTGATCCATTACGGCTATTTTCATCCACCTGGGTCGAAAGTTGTCGAAGTTAACAGCAGAAATTGATTCCATACAAAGATTTACTATTTAAAACTAAATATTGTACTCTACGACCTCATTAGGCTAAACCATTGCACCTTGCTTCCCAATTTGTGGAAAATTTGAATATCTAAAGCATATTACGGGTCTAAACTGATCCATTACGGCTATTTTCATCCACCTGGGTCGAAAGTTGTCGAAGTTAACAGCAGAAATTGATTCCATACAAAGGTTTACTATTTAAAACTAAATATTGTACTCTACGACCTCATTAGGCTAAACCATTGCACCTAGCATCCCAATTTGTGGAAAATTTGAATATCTAAAGCATATTACGGGTTTAAACTGATCCATTACGGCTATTTTCATCCACCTGGGTCGAAAGTTGTCGAAGTTAACAGCAGAAATTGATTCCATACAAAGATTTACTATTTAAAACTAAATATTGTACTCTACGACCTCATTAGGCTAAACCATTGCACCTAGCTTCCCAATTTGTGGAAAATTTGAATATCTAAAGCATATTACGGGTCTAAACTGATCTATTACGGCTATTTTCATCCACCTGGGTCGAAAGTTGTCGAATTTAACAGCAGAAATTGATTCCATACAAAGATTTACTATTTAAAACTAAATATTGTACTCTACGACCTCATTGGGCTAAACCATTGCACCTAGCTTCCCAATTTGTGGAAAATTTGAATATCTAAAGCATATTACGGGTCTAAACTGATCCATTACGGCTATTTTCATCCACCTGGGTCGAAAGTTGTCGAAGTTAACAGCAGAAATTGATTCCATACAAAGATTTACTATTTAAAACTAAATATTGTACTCTACGACCTCATTAGGCTAAACCATTGCACCTAGCTTCCCATTTTGTGGAAAATTTGAATATCTAAAGCATATTACGGGTCTAAACTGATCCATTACGGCTATTTTCATCCACCTGGGTCGAAAGTTGTCGAAGTTAACAGCAGAAATTGATTCCATACAAAGATTTACTATTTAAAACTAAATATTGTACTCTACGACCTCATTAGGCTAAACCATTGCACCTAGCTTCCCAATTTGTGGAAAATTTGAATATCTAAAGCATATTACGGGTCTAAACTGATCCATTACGGCTATTTTCATCCACCTGGGTCGAAAGTTGTCGAAGTTAACAGCAGAAATTGATTCCATACAAAGATTTACTATTTAAAACTAAATATTGTACTCTACGACCTCATTAGGCTAAACCATTGCACCTAGCTTCCCAATTTGTGGAAAATTTGAATATCTAAAGCATATTACGGGTCTAAACTGATCCATTACGGCTATTTTCATCCACCTGGGTCGAAAGTTGTCGAATTTCACAGCAGAAATTGATTCCGTACAAATATTAGCTATTTAAAACTAAATATTGTACTCTACGACCTCATTAAGCTAAACCATTGCACCTAGCTTCCCACTGTGTGGTAAATTTGAATATCTAAAGCATATCACGGGTCTAAACTGATCTATTACGGCTATTTTCATCCACCTGGGTCGAAAGTTGTCGAATTTAACAGCAGAAATTGATTCCATACAAAGATTTACTATTTAAAACTAAATATTGTACTCTACGACCTCATTAGGCTAAACCATTGCACCTAGCTTCCCACTTTGTGGAAAATTTGAATATCTAAAGCATATTACGGGTCTAAACTGATCCATTACGGCTATTTTCATCCACCTGGGTCGAAAGTTGTCGAAGTTAACAGCAGAAATTGATTCCATACAAAGATTTACTATTTAAAACTAAATATTGTACTCTACGACCTCATTAGGCTAAACCATTGCACCTAGCTTCCCAATTTGTGGAAAATTTGAATATCTAAAGCATATTACGGGTCTAAACTGATCCATTACGTCTATTTTCATCCACCTGGGTCGAAAGTTGTCGAATTTAACAGCAGAAATTGATTCCATACAAAGATTAACTATTTAAAACTAAATATTGTACTCTACGACCTCATTAGGCTAAACCATTGCACCTAGCTTCCCAATTTGTGGAAAATTTGAATATCTAAAGCATATTACGGGTCTAAACTGATCCATTACGGCTATTTTCATGCACCTGGGTCGAAAGTTGTCGAATTTAACAGCAGAAATTGATTCCATACAAAGATTTACTATTTAAAACTAAATATTGTACTCTACGACCTCATTAAGCTAAACCATTGCACCTAGCTTCCCAATTTGTGGAAAATTTGAATATCTAAAGCATATTACGGGTCTAAACTGATCTATTACGGCTATTTTCATCCACCTGGGTCGAAAGTTGTCGAATTTAACAGCAGAAATTGATTCCATACAAAGATTTACTATTTAAAACTAAATATTGTACTCTACGACCTCATTAGGCTAAACCATTGCACCTAGCTTCCCAATTTGTGGAAAATTTGAATATCTAAAGCATATTACGGGTCTAAACTGATCCATTACGTCTATTTTCATCCACCTGGGTCGAAAGTTGTCGAATTTAACAGCAGAAATTGATTCCATACAAAGATTAACTATTTAAAACTAAATATTGTACTCTACGACCTCATTAGGCTAAACCATTGCACCTAGCTTCCCAATTTGTGGAGAATTTGAATATCTAAAGCATATTACGGGTCTAAACTGATCCATTACGGCTATTTTCATCCACCTGGGTCGAAAGTTGTCGAATTTGACAGCAGAAATTGATTCCATACAAAGATTTACTATTTAAAACTAAATATTGTACTCTACGACCTCATTAGGCTAAACCATTGCACCTAGCTTCCCAATTTGTGGAAAATTTGAATATCTAAAGCATATTACGGGTCTAAACTGATCCATTACGGCTATTTTCATCCACCTGGGTCGAAAGTTGTCGAAGTTAACAGCAGAAATTGATTCCATACAAAGATTTACTATTTAAAACTAAATATTGTACTCTACGACCTCATTAGGCTAAACCATTGCACCTAGCTTCCCAATTTGTGGAAAATTTGAATATCTAAAGCATATTACGGGTCTAAACTGATCCATTACGGCTATTTTCATCCACCTGGGTCGAAAGTTGTCGAATTTAACAGCAGAAATTGATTCCATACAAAGATTTACTATTTAAAACTAAATATTGTACTCTACGACCTCATTAAGCTAAACCATTGCACCTAGCTTCCCACTTTGTGGAAAATTTGAATATCTAAAGCATATTACGGGTCTAAACTGATCTATTACGGCTATTTTCATCCACCTGGGTCGAAAGTTGTCGAATTTAACAGCAGAAATTGATTCCATACAAAGATTTACTATTTAAAACTAAATATTGTGCTCTACGACCTCATTAGGCTAAACCATTGCACCTAGCTTCCCAATTTGTGGAAAATTTGAATATCTAAAGCATATTACGGGCTTAAACTGATCCATTACGGCTATTTTCATCCACCTGGGTCGAAAGTTGTCGAAGTTAACAGCAGAGATTGACTCCATACAAAGATTTACCATTTTAAACTAAATATTGTACTCTACGACCTCATTGGGCTAAACCATTGCACCTAGCTTCCCAATTTGTGGAAAATTTGAATTTCTAAAGCATATTACGGGTCTAAACTGATCTATTACTGCTATTTTCATCCACCTGGGTCGAAAGTTGTCGAATTTAACAGCAGAAATTGATTCCATACAAAGATTAACTATTTAAAACTAAATATTGTACTCTACGACCTCATTAAGCTAAACCATTGCACCTAGCTTCCCACTTTGTGGAAAATTTGAATATCTAAAGCATATTACGGGTCTGAACTAATCTATTACGGCTATTTTCATCCACCTGGGTCGAAAGTTGTCGAATTTAACAGCAGAAATTGATTCCATACAAAGATTTACTATTTAAAACTAAATATTGTACTCTACGACCTCATTAGGCTAAACCATTGCACCTAGCTTCCCAATTTGTGGAAAATTTGAATATCTTAAGCATATTACGGGTTTAAACTGATCCATTACGGCTATTTTCATCCACCTGGGTCGAAAGTTGTCGAATTTAACAGCAGAAATTGATTCCATACAAAGATTAACTATTTAAAACTAAATATTGTACTCTACGACCTCATTAGGCTAAACCATTGCACCTAGCTTCCCAATTTGTGGAAAATTTGACTATCTAAAGCATATTACGGGTCTAAACTGATCCATTACGGCTATTTTCATCCACCTGGGTCGAAAGTTGTCGAATTTAACAGCACAAATTGATTCCATACAAAGATTAACTATTTTAAACTAAATATTGTACTCTACGACCTCATTAGGCTAAACCATTGCACCTAGCTTCCCAATTTGTGGAAAATTTGAATATCTAAAGCATATTACGGGTCTAAACTGATCCATTACGGCTATTTTCATCCACCTGGGTCGAAAGTTGTCGAAGTTAACAGCAGAAATTGATTCCATACAAAGATTTACTATTTAAAACTAAATATTGTACTCTACGACCTCATTAGGCTAAACCATTGCACCTAGCTTCCCAATTTGTGGAAAATTTGAATATCTAAAGCATATTACGGGTCTAAACTGATCCATTACGCCTATTTTCATCCACCTGGGTTGAAAGTTGTCGAATTTAACAGCAGAAATTGATTCCATACAAAGATTAACTATTTAAAACTAAATATTGTACTCTACGACCTCTTTAAGCTAAACCATTGCACCTAGCTTCCCACTTTGTGGAAAATTTGAATATCTAAAGCATATTACGGGTCTAAACTGATCCATTACGGCTATTTTCATCCACCTGGGTCGAAAGTTGTTGAATTTAACAGCAGAAATTGATTCCATACAAAGATTAACTATTTAAAACTAAATATTGTACTCTACGACCTCATTAGGCTAAACCATTGCACCTAGCTTCCCAATTTGTGGAAAATTTGAATATCTAAAGCATATTACGGGTCTAAACTGATCCATTACAGCTATTTTCATCCACCTGGGTCGAAAGTTGTCGAATTTAACAGCAGAAATTGATTCCATACAAAGATTTACTATTTAAAACTAAATATTGTACTCTACGACCTCATTAAGCTAAACCATTGCACCTAGCTTCCCACTTTGTGGAAAATTTGAATATCTAAAGCATATTACGGGTCTAAACTGATCTATTACGGCTATTTTCATCCACCTGGGTCGAAAGTTGTCGAATTTAACAGCAGAAATTGATTCCATACAAAGATTAACTATTTAAAACTAAATATTGTACTCTACGACCTTATTAAGCTAAACCATTGCACCTAGCTTCCCACTTTGTGGAAAATTTGAATATCTAAAGCATATTACGGGTCTAAACTGATCTATTACGGCTATTTTCATCCACCTGGGTCGAAAGTTGTCGAATTTAACAGCAGAAATTGATTCCATACAAAGATAAACTATTTAAAACTAAATATTGTACTCTACGACCTCATTAAGCTAAACCATTGCACCTAGCTTCCCACTTTGTGGAAAATTTGAATATCTAAAGCATATTACGGGTCTAAACTGATCCATTACGGCTATTTTCATCCACCTGGGTCGAAAGTTGTCGAAGTTAACAGCAGAAATTGATTCCAAACAAAGATTTACTATTTAAAACTAAATATTGTACTCTACGACCTCATTAGGCTAAACCATTGCACCTAGCTTCCCAATTTGTGGAAAATTTGAATATCTAAAGCATATTACGGGTCTAAACTGATCCATTACGGCTATTTTCATCTACCTGGGTCGAAAGTTGTCGAAGTTAACAGCAGAAATTGATTCCATACAAAGATTTACTATTTAAAACTAAATATTGTACTCTACGACCTCATTAGGCTAAACCATTGCACCTAGCTTCCCAATTTGTGGAAAATTTGAATATCTAAAGCATATTACGGGTCTAAACTGATCCATTACGGCTATTTTCATCCACCTGGGTCGAAAGTTGTCGAATTTAACAGCAGAAATTGATTCCATACAAAGATTTACTATTTAAAACTAAATATTGTACTCTACGACCTCATTAGGCTAAACCATTGCACCTAGCTTCCCAATTTGTGGAAAATTTGAATATCTAAAGCATATTACGGGTCTAAACTGATCTATTACGGCTATTTTCATCCACCTGGGTCGAAAGTTGTCGAATTTAACAGCAGAAATTGATTCCATACAAAGATTAACTATTTATAACTAAATATTGTACTCTACGACCTCATTAGGCTAAACCATTGCACCTAGCTTCCCAATTTGTGGAACATTTGAATATCTAAAGCATATTACGGGTCTAAACTGATCCATTACGGCTATTTTCATCCACCTGGGTCGAAAGTTGTCGAATTTAACAGCAGAAATTGATTCCATACAAAGATTAACTATTTAAAACTAAATATTGTACTCTACGACCTTATTAAGCTAAACCATTGCACCTAGCTTCCCACTTTGTGGAAAATTTGAATATCTAAAGCATATTACGGGTCTAAACTGATCTATTACGGCTATTTTCATCCACCTGGGTCGAAAGTTGTCGAATTTAACAGCAGAAATTGATTCCATTCAAAGATTAACTACTTAAAACTAAATATTGTACTCTACGACCTCATTAGGCTAAACCATTGCACCTAGCTTCCCACTTTGTGGAAAATTTGAATATCTAAAGCATATTACGGGTCTAAACTGATCTATTACGGCTATTTTCATCCACCTGGGTCGAAAGTTGTCGAATTTAACAGCAGAAATTGATTCCATTCAAAGATTAACTACTTAAAACTAAATATTGTACTCTACGACCTCATTAGGCTAAACCATTGCACCTAGCTTCCCACTTTGTGGAAAATTTGAATATCTAAAGCATATTACGGGTCTAAACTGATCTATTACGGCTATTTTCATCCACCTGGGTCGAAAGTTGTCGAATTTAACAGCAGAAATTGATTCCAAACAAAGATTAACTATTTAAAACTAAATATTGTACTCTACGACCTCATTAAGCTAAACCATTGCACCTAGCTTCCCACTTTGTGGAAAATTTGAATATCTAAAGCATATTACGGGTCTAAACTGATCCATTACGGCTATTTTCATCCACCTGGGTCGAAAGTTGTCGAAGTTAACAGCAGAAATTGATTCCATACAAAGATTTACTATTTAAAACTAAATATTGTACTCTACGACCTCATTAGGCTAAACCATTGCACCTAGCTTCCCAATTTGTGGAAAATTTGAATATCTAAAGCATATTACGGGTCTAAACTGATCCATTACGGCTATTTTCATCCACCTGGGTCGAAAGTTGTCGAAGTTAACAGCAGAAATTGATTCCATACAAAGATTTACTATTTAAAACTAAATATTGTACTCTACGACCTCATTAGGCTAAACCATTGCACCTAGCTTCCCAATTTGTGGAAAATTTGAATATCTAAAGCATATTACGGGTCTAAACTGATCCATTACGGCTATTTTCATCCACCTGGGTCGAAAGTTGTCGAATTTAACAGCAGAAATTGATTCCATACAAAGATTAACTATTTAAAACTAAATATTGTACTCTACGACCTCATTAAGCTAAACCATTGCACCTAGCTTCCCACTTTGTGGAAAATTTGAATATCTAAAGCATATTACGGGTCTAAACTGATCCATTACGGCTATTTTCATCCACCTGGGTCGAAAGTTGTCGAATTTAACAGCAGAAATTGATTCCATACAAAGATTAACTATTTAAAACTAAATATTGTACTCTACGACCTCATCAAGCTAAACCATTGCACCTAGCTTCCCACTTTGTGGAAAATTTGAATATCTAAAGCATATTACGGGTCTAAACTGATCTATTACGGCTATTTTCATCCACCTGGGTCGAAAGTTGTCGAATTTAACAGCAGAAATTGATTCCATACAAAGATTTACTATTTAAAACTAAATATTGTACTCTACGACCTCATTAAGCTAAACCATTGCACCTAGCTTCCCAATTTGTGGAAAATTTGAATATCTAAAGCATATTACGGGTCTAAACTGATCGATTACGGCCATTTTCATCCACCTGGGTCGAAAGTTGTCGAATTTAACAGCAGAAATTGATTCCATTCAAAGATTAACTATTTAAAACTAAATATTGTACTCTACGACCTCATTAGGCTAAACCATCGCACCTAGCTTCCCAATTTGTGGAACATTTGAATATCTAAAGCATATTACGGGTCTAAACTGATCCATTACGGCTATTTTCATCCACCTGGGTCGAAAGTTGTCGAATTTAACAGCAGAAATTGATTCCATACAAAGATTAACTATTTAAAACTAAATATTGTACTCTACGACCTCATTAGGCTAAACCATCGCACCTAGCTTCCCAATTTGTGGAAAATTTGAATAACTAAAGCATATTACGGGTCTAAACTGATCCATTACGGCTATTTTCATCCACCTGGGTCAAAAGTTGTCGAAGTTAACAGCAGAAATTGATTCCATACAAAGATTTACTATTTAAAACTAAATATTGTACTCTACGACCTCATTAGGCTAAACCATTGCACCTAGCTTCCCAATTTGTGGAAAATTTGAATATCTAAAGCATATTACGGGTCTAAACTGATCCATTACGGCTATTTTCATCCACCTGGGTCGAAAGTTGTCGAATTTAACAGCAGAAATTGATTCCATACAAAGATTAACTATTTAAAACTAAATATTGTACTCTACGACCTCATTGGGCTAAACCATTGCACCTAGCTTCCCACTTTGTGGAAAATTTGAATATCTAAAGCATATTACGGGTCTAAACTGATCTATTACGGCTATTTTCATCCACCTGGGTCGAAAGTTGTCGAATTTAACAGCAGAAATTGATTCCATATAAATATTAACTATTTAAAACTAAATATTGTACTCTACGACCTCATTAAGCTAAACCATTGCACCTAGCTTCCCACTTTGTGGAAAATTTGAATATCTAAAGCATATTACGGGTCTAAACTGATCTATTACGGCTATTTTCATCCACCTGGGTCGAAATTTGTCGAAGTTAACAGCAGAAATTGATTCCATACAAAGATTTACTATTTAAAACTAAATATTGTACTCTACGACCTCATTGGGCTAAACCATTGCACCTAGCTTCCCACTTTGTGGAAAATTTGAATATCTAAAGCATATTACGGGTCTAAACTGATCCATTACGGCTATTTTCATCCACCTGGGTCGAAAGTTGTCGAATTTAACAGCAGAAATTGATTCCATACAAAGATTTACTATTTAAACTAAATATTGTACTCTACGACCTCATTAGGCTAAACCATTGCACCTAGCTTCCCAATTTGTGGAAAATTTGAATATCTAAAGCATATTACGGGTCTAAACTGATCTATTACGGCTATTTTCATCCACCTGGGTCGAAAGTTGTCGAATTTAACAGCAGAAATTGATTCCATACAAAGATTAACTATTTATAACTAAATATTGTACTCTACGACCTCATTAGGCTAAACCATTGCACCTAGCTTCCCAATTTGTGGAACATTTGAATATCTAAAGCATATTACGGGTCTAAACTGATCCATTACGGCTATTTTCATCCACCTGGGTCGAAAGTTGTCGAATTTAACAGCAGAAATTGATTCCATACAAAGATTAACTATTTAAAACTAAATATTGTACTCTACGACCTTATTAAGCTAAACCATTGCACCTAGCTTCCCACTTTGTGGAAAATTTGAATATCTAAAGCATATTACGGGTCTAAACTGATCTATTACGGCTATTTTCATCCACCTGGGTCGAAAGTTGTCGAATTTAACAGCAGAAATTGATTCCATACAAAGATTAACTACTTAAAACTAAATATTGTACTCTACGACCTCATTAGGCTAAACCATTGCACCTAGCTTCCCACTTTGTGGAAAATTTGAATATCTAAAGCATATTACGGGTCTAAACTGATCTATTACGGCTATTTTCATCCACCTGGGTCGAAATTTGTCGAAGTTAACAGCAGAAATTGATTCCATACAAAGATTTACTATTTAAAACTAAATATTGTACTCTACGACCTCATTGGGCTAAACCATTGCACCTAGCTTCCCAATTTATGGAAAATTTGAATATCTAAAGCATATTACGGGTCTAAACTGATCCATTACGGCTATTTTCATCCACCTGGGTCGAAAGTTGTCGAAGTAAACAGCAGAAATTGATTCCATACAAAGATTTACTATTTAAAACTAAATATTGTACTCTACAACCTCATTAGGCTAAACCATTGCACCTAGCTTCCCAATTTGTGGAAAATTTGAATATCTAAAGCATATTACGGGTCTAAACTGATCCATTACGGCTATTTTCATCCACCTGGGTCGAAAGTTGTCGAATTTAACAGCAGAAATTGATTCCATACAAAGATTTACTATTTAAAACTAAATATTGTACTCTACGACCTCATTAGGCTAAACCATTGCACCTAGCTTCCCAATTTGTGGAAAATTTGAATATCTAAAGCATATTACGGTTCTAAACTGATCCATTACGGCTATTTTCATCCACCTGGGTCGAAAGTTGTCGAATTTAACAGCAGAAATTGATTCCATACAAAGATTTACTATTTAAAACTAAATATTGTACTCTACGACCTCATTAAGCTAAACCATTGCACCTAGCTTCCCAATTTGTGGAAAATTTGAATATCTAAATCATATTACGGGTCTAAACTGATCCATTACGGCTATTTTCATCCACCTGGGTCGAAAGTTGTCGAATTTAACAGCAGAAATTGATTCCATACAAAGATTAACTATTTAAAACTAAATATTGTACTCTACGACCTCATTAAGCTAAACCATTGCACCTAGCTTCCCACTTTGTGGAAAATTTGAATATCTAAAGCATATTACGGGTCTAAACTGATCTATTACGGCTATTTTCATCCACCTGGGTCGAAAGTTGTCGAATTTAACAGCAGAAATTGATTCCATACAAAGATTAACTATTTAAAACTAAATATTGTACTCTACGACCTCATTAAGCTAAACCATTGCACCTAGCTTCCCACTTTGTGGAAAATTTGAATATCTAAAGCATATTACGGGTCTAAACTGATCTATTACGGCTATTTTCATCCACCTGGGTCGAAAGTTGTCGAATTTAACAGCAGAAATTGATTCCATACAAAGATTTACTATTTAAAACTAAATATTGTACTCTACGACCTCATTAAGCTAAACCATTGCACCTAGCATCCCAATTTGTGGAAAATTTGAATATCTAAAGCATATTACGGGTCTAAACTGATCCATTACGGCTATTTTCATCCACCTGGGTCGAAAGTTGTCGAATTTAACAGCAGAAATTGATTCCATACAAAGATTTACTATTTAAAACTAAATATTGTACTCTACGACCTCATTAAGCTAAACCATTGCACCTAGCTTCCCAATTTGTGGAAAATTTGAATATCTAAAGCATATTACGGGTCTAAACTGATCCATTACGGCTATTTTCATCCACCTGGGTCGAAAGTTGTCGAATTTAACAGCAGAAATTGATTCCATACAAAGATTAACTATTTAAAACTAAATATTGTACTCTACGACCTCATTAGGCTAAACCATTGCACCTAGCTTCCCAATTTGTGGAAAATTTGAATATCTAAAGCATATTACGGGTCTAAACTGATCCATTACGGCTATTTTCATCCACCTGGGTCGAAAGTTGTCGAAGTTAACAGCAGAAATTGATTCCATACAAAGATTTACTATTTAAAACTAAATATTGTACTCTACGACCTCATTAGGCTAAACCATTGCACCTAGCTTCCCAATTTGTGGAAAATTTGAATATCTAAAGCATATTGCGGGTCTAAACTGATCCATTACGGCTATTTTCATCCACCTGGGTCGAAAGTTGTCGAAGTTAACAGCAGAAATTGATTCCATACAAAGATTTACTATTTAAAACTAAATATTGTACTCTACGACCTCATTAAGCTAAACCATTGCACCTAGCTTCCCACTTTGTGGAAAATTTGAATATCTAAAGCATATTACGGGTCTAAACTGATCTATTACGGCTATTTTCATCCACCTGGGTCGAAAGTTGTCGAATTTAACAGCAGAAATTGATTCCATACAAAGATTAACTATTTAAAACTAAATATTGTACTCTACGACCTCATTAAGCTAAACCATTGCACCTAGCTTCCCACTTTGTGGAAAATTTGAATATCTAAAGCATATTACGGGTCTAAACTGATCTATTACGGCTATTTTCATCCACCTGGGTCGAAAGTTGTCGAATTTAACAGCAGAAATTGATTCCATACAAAGATTAACTATTTAAAACTAAATATTGTACTCTACGACCTCATTAAGCTAAACCATTGCACCTAGCTTCCCACTTTGTGGAAAATTTGAATATCTAAAGCATATTACGGGTCTAAACTGATCCATTACGGCTATTTTCATCCACCTGGGTCGAAAGTTGTCGAAGTTAACAGCAGAAATTGATTCCATACAAAGATTTACTATTTAAAACTAAATATTGTACTCTACGACCTCATTAGGCTAAACCATTGCACCTAGCTTCCCAATTTGTGGAAAATTTGAATATCTAAAGCATATTACGGGTCTAAACTGATCTATTACGGCTATTTTCATCCACCTGGGTCGAAAGTTGTCGAAGTTAACAGCAGAAATTGATTCCATACAAAGATTTACTATTTAAAACTAAATATTGTACTCTACGACCTCATTAGGCTAAACCATTGCACCTAGCTTCCCAATTTGTGGAAAATTTGAATATCTAAAGCATATTACGGGTCTAAACTGATCCATTACGGCTATTTTCATCCACCTGGGTCGAAAGTTGTCGAATTTAACAGCAGAAATTGATTCCATACAAAGATTAACTATTTAAAACTAAATATTGTACTCTACGACCTCATTAAGCTAAACCATTGCACCTAGCTTCCCACTTTGTGGAAAATTTGAATATCTAAAGCATATTACGGGTCTAAACTGATCTATTACGGCTATTTTCATCCACCTGGGTCGAAAGTTGTTGAATTTAACAGCAGAAATTGATTCCATACAAAGATTAACTATTTAAAACTAAATATTGTACTCTACGACCTCATTAAGCTAAACCATTGCACCTAGCTTCCCACTTTGTGGAAAATTTGAATATCTAAAGCATATTACGGGTCAAAACTGATCCATTACGGCTATTTTCATCCACCTGGGTCGAAAGTTGTCGAATTTAACAGCAGAAATTGATTCCATACAAAGATTAACTATTTAAAACTAAATATTGTACTCTACGACCTCATTAAGCTAAACCATTGCACCTAGCTTCCCACTTTGTGGAAAATTTGAATATCTAAAGCATATTACGGGTCTAAACTGATCTATTACGGCTATTTTCATCCACCTGGGTCGAAAGTTGTCGAATTTAACAGCAGAAATTGATTCCATACAAAGATTTACTATTTAAAACTAAATATTGTACTCTACGACCTCATTAAGCTAAACCATTGCACCTAGCATCCCAATTTGTGGAAAATTTGAATATCTAAAGCATATTACGGGTCTAAACTGATCCATTACGGCTATTTTCCTCCACCTGGGTCGAAAGTTGTCGAATTTAACAGCAGAAATTGATTCCATACAAATATTCAAATATTTTAACATATTTATAAACTAAATATTGTACTCTACGACCTCATTAAGCTAAACCATTGCACCTAGCTTCCCACTTTGTGGAAAATTTGAATATCTAAAGCATATTACGGGTCTAAACTGATCCATTACGGCTATTTTCATCCACCTGGGTCGAAAGTTGTCGAAGTTAACAGCAGAAATTGATTCCATACAAAGATTTACTATTTAAAACTAAATATTGTACTCTACGACCTCATTAGGCTAAACCATTGCACCTAGCTTCCCAATTTGTGGAAAATTTTAATATCTAAAGCATATTACGGGTCTAAACTGATCCATTACGGCTATTTTCATCCACCTGGGTCGAAAGTTGTCGAACTTAACAGCAGAAATTGATTCCATACAAAGATTAACTATTTAAAACTAAATATTGTACTCTACGACCTCATTAAGCTAAACCATTGCACCTAGCTTCCCACTTTGTGGAAAATTTGAATATCTAAAGCATATTACGGGTCTAAACTGATCTATTACGGCTATTTTCATCCACCTGGGTCGAAAGTTGTTGAATTTAACAGCAGAAATTGATTCCATACAAAGATTAACTATTTAAAACTAAATATTGTACTCTACGACCTCATTAAGCTAAACCATTGCACCTAGCTTCCCACTTTGTGGAAAATTTGAATATCTTAAGCATATTACGGGTCTAAACTGATCTATTACGGCTATTTTCATCCACCTGGGTCGAAAGTTGTCGAATTTAACAGCAGAAATTGATTCCATACAAAGATTAACTATTTAAAACTAAATATTGTACTCTACGACCTCATTAAGCTAAACCATTGCACCTAGCTTCCCACTTTGTGGAAAATTTGAATATCTAAAGCATATTACGGGTCTAAACTGATCTATTACGGCTATTTTCATCCACCTGGGTCGAAAGTTGTCGAATTTAACAGCAGAAATTGATTCCATACAAAGATTTACTATTTAAAACTAAATATTGTACTCTACGACCTCATTAAGCTAAACCATTGCACCTAGCATCCCAATTTGTGGAAAATTTGAATATCTAAAGCATATTACGGGTCTAAACTGATCCATTACGGCTATTTTCATCCACCTGGGTCGAAAGTTGTCGAATTTAACAGCAGAAATTGATTCCATACAAAGATTTACTATTTAAAACTAAATATTGTACTCTACGACCTCATTAAGCTAAACCATTGCACCTAGCTTCCCAATTTGTGGAAAATTTGAATATCTAAAGCATATTACGGGTCTAAATTGATCCATTACGGCTATTTTCATCCACCTGGGTCGAAAGTTGTCGAATTTAACAGCAGAAATTGATTCCATACAAAGATTAACTATTTAAAACTAAATATTGTACTCTACGACCTCATTAGGCTAAACCATTGCACCTAGCTTCCCAATTTGTGGAAAATTTGAATATCTAAAGCATATTACGGGTCTAAACTGATCCATTACGGCTATTTTCATCCACCTGGGTCGAAAGTTGTCGAATTTAACAGCAGAAATTGATTCCATACAAAGATTTACTATTTAAAACTAAATATTGTACTCTACGACCTCATTAGGCTAAACCATTGCACCTAGCTTCCAAATTTGTGGTAAATTTGAATATCTAAAGCATATTGCGGCTCTAAACTGATCTATTACGGCTATTTTCATCCACCTGGGTCGAAAGTTGTCGAAGTTAACAGCAGAAATTGATTCCATACAAAGATTTACTATTTAAAACTAAATATTGTACTCTACGACCTCATTAAGCTAAACCATTGCACCTAGCTTCCCACTTTGTGGAAAATTTGAATATCTAAAGCATATTACGGGTCTAAACTGATCTATTACGGCTATTTTCATCCACCTGGGTCGAAAGTTGTCGAATTTAACAGCAGAAATTGATTCCATACAAAGATTAACTATTTAAAACTAAATATTGTACTCTACGACCTCATTAAGCTAAACCATTGCACCTAGCTTCCCACTTTGTGGAAAATTTGAATATCTAAAGCATATTACGGGTCTAAACTGATCTATTACGGCTATTTTCATCCACCTGGGTCGAAAGTTGTTGAATTTAACAGCAGAAATTGATTCCATACAAAGATTAACTATTTAAAACTAAATATTGTACTCTACGACCTCATTAAGCTAAACCATTGCACCTAGCTTCCCAATTTGTGGAAAATTTGAATATCTAAAGCATATTACGGGTCTAAACTGATCCATTACGGCTATTTTCATCCACCTGGGTCGAAAGTTGTCGAAGTTAACAGCAGAAATTGATTCCATACAAAGATTTACTATTTAAAACTAAATATTGTACTCTACGACCTCATTAGGCTAAACCATTGCACCTAGCTTCCCAATTTGTGGAAAATTTGAATATCTAAAGCATATTACGGGTCTAAACTGATCCATTACGGCTATTTTCATCCACCTGGGTCGAAAGTTGTCGAAGTTAACAGCAGAAATTGATTCCATACAAAGATTTACTATTTAAAACTAAATATTGTACTCTACGACCTCATTAGGCTAAACCATTGCACCTAGCTTCCCACTTTGTGGAAAATTTGAATATCTAAAGCATATTACGGGTCTAAACTGATCTATTACGGCTATTTTCATCCACCTGGGTCGAAAGTTGTCGAAGTTAACAGCAGAAATTGATTCCATACAAAGATTTACTATTTAAAACTAAATATTGTACTCTACGACCTCATTAGGCTAAACCATTGCACCTAGCTTCCAAATTTGTGGTAAATTTGAATATCTAAAGCATATTGCGGCTCTAAACTGATCTATTACGGCTATTTTCATCCACCTGGGTTGAAAGTTGTCGAAGTTAACAGCAGAAATTTATTCCATACAAAGATTTACTATTTAAAACTAAATATTGTACTCTACGACCTCATTAAGCTAAACCATTGCACCTAGCTTCCCACTTTGTGGAAAATTTGAATATCTAAAGCATATTACGGGTCTAAACTGATCTATTACGGCTATTTTCATCCACCTGGGTCGAAAGTTGTCGAAGTTAACAGCAGAAATTGATTCCATACAAAGATTAACTATTTAAAACTAAATATTGTACTCTACGACCTCATTAAGCTAAACCATTGCACCTAGCTTCCCACTTTGTGGAAAATTTGAATATCTAAAGCATATTACGGGTCTAAACTGATCTATAACGGCTATTTTCATCCACCTGGGTCGAAAGTTGTCGAATTTAACAGCAGAAATTGATTCCATACAAAGATTAACTATTTAAAACTAAATATTGTACTCTACGACCTCATTAAGCTAAACCATTGCACCTAGCTTCCCAATTTGTGGAAAATTTGAATATCTAAAGCATATTACGGGTCTAAACTGATCCATTACGGCTATTTTCATCCACCTGGGTCGAAAGTTGTCGAAGTTAACAGCAGAAATTGATTCCATACAAAGATTTACTATTTAAAACTAAATATTGTACTCTACGACCTCATTAGGCTAAACCATTGCACCTAGCTTCCCAATTTGTGGAAAATTTGAATATCTAAAGCATATTACGGGTCTAAACTGATCCATTACGGCTATTTTCATCCACCTGGGTCGAAAGTTGTCGAAGTTAACAGCAGAAATTGATTTTATACAAAGATTTACTATTTAAAACTAAATATTGTACTCTACGACCTCATTAGGCTAAACCATTGCACCTAGCTTCCCAATTTGTGGAAAATTTGAATATCTAAAGCATATTACGGGTCTAAACTGATCCATTACGGCTATTTTCATCCACCTGGGTCGAAAGTTGTCGAATTTAACAGCAGAAATTGATTCCATACAAAGATTTACTATTTAAAACTAAATATTGTACTCTACGACCTCATTAGGCTAAACCATTGCACCTAGCTTCCCAATTTGTGGAAAATTTGAATATCTAAAGCATATTACGGGTCTAAACTGATCCATTACGGCTATTTTCATCCACCTGGGTCGAAAGTTGTCGAAGTAAACAGCAGAAATTGATTCCATACAAAGATTTACTATTTAAAACTAAATATTGTACTCTACGACCTCATTAGACTAAACCATTGCACCTAGCTTCCCAATTTGTGGAAAATTTGAATATCTAAAGCATATTACGGGTCTAAACTGATCCATTACGGCTATTTTCATCCACCTGGGTCGAAAGTTGTAGAATTTAACAGCAGAAATTGATTCCATACAAAGATTTACTATTTAAAACTAAATATTGTACTCTACGACCTCATTAGGCTAAGCCATTGCACCTAGCTTCCCAATTTGTGGAAAATTTGAATATCTAAAGCATATTACGGGTCTAAACTGATCTATTACGGCTATTTTCATCCACCTGGGTCGAAAGTTGTCGAATTTAACAGCAGAAATTGATTCCATACAAAGATTTACTATTCAAAACTAAATATTGTACTCTACGACCTCATTAGGCTAAACCATTGCACCTAGCTTCCCACTTTGTGGAAAATTTGAATATCTAAAGCATATTACGGGTCTAAACTGATCTATTACGGCTATTTTCATCCACCTGGGTCGAAAGTTGTCGAATTTAACAGCAGAAATTGATTCCATACAAAGATTAACTATTTAAAACTAAATATTGTACTCTACGACCTCATTAAGCTAAACCATTGCACCTAGCTTCCCACTTTGTGGAAAATTTGAATATCTAAAGCATATTACGGGCTTAAACTGATCCATTACGGCTATTTTCATCCACCTGGGTCGAAAGTTGTCGAATTTAACAGCAGAAATTGATTCCATACAAAGATTTACTATTTAAAACTAAATATTGTACTCTACGACCTCATTAAGCTAAACCATTGCACCTAGCTTCCCACTTTGTGGAAAATTTGAATATCTAAAGCATATTACGGGTCTAAACTGATCTATTACGGCTATTTTCATCCACTTGGGTCGAAAGTTGTCGAATTTAACAGCAGAAATTGATTCCATACAAAGATTAACTATTTAAAACTAAATATTGTACTCTACGACCTCTTTAAGCTAAACCATTGCACCTAGCTTCCCACTTTGTGGAAAATTTGAATATCTAAAGCATATTACGGGTCTAAACTGATCTATTACGGCTATATTCATCCACCTGGGTCGAAAGTTGTCGAAGTTAACAGCAGAAATTGATTCCATACAAAGATTTACTATTTAAAACTAAATATTGTACTCTACGACCTCATTAGGCTAAACCATTGCACCTAGCTTCCCAATTTGTGGAAAATTTGAATATCTAAAGCATATTGCGGCTCTAAACTGATCTATTACGGCTATTTTCATCCACCTGGGTCGAAAGTTGTCGAAGTTAACAGCAGAAATTGATTCCATACAAAGATTTACTATTTAAAACTAAATATTGTACTCTACGACCTCATTAGGCTAAACCATTGCACCTAGCTTCCAAATTTGTGGTAAATTTGAATATCTAAAGCATATTGCGGCTCTAAACTGATCTATTACGGCTATTTTCATCCACCTGGGTTGAAAGTTGTCGAAGTTAACAGCAGAAATTGATTCCATACAAAGATTTACTATTTAAAACTAAATATTGTACTCTACGACCTCATTAAGCTAAACCATTGCACCTAGCTTCCCACTTTGTGGAAAATTTGAATATCTAAAGCATATTACGGGCTTAAACTGATCCATTACGGCTATTTTCATCCACCTGGGTCGAAAGTTGTCGAATTTAACAGCAGAAATTGATTCCATACAAAGATTTACTATTTAAAACTAAATATTGTACTCTACGACCTCATTAAGCTAAACCATTGCACCTAGCTTCCCACTTTGTGGAAAATTTGAATATCTAAAGCATATTACGGGTCTAAACTGATCTATTACGGCTATTTTCATCCACTTGGGTCGAAAGTTGTCGAATTTAACAGCAGAAATTGATTCCATACAAAGATTTACTATTTAAAACTAAATATTGTACTCTACGACCTCTTTAAGCTAAACCATTGCACCTAGCTTCCCACTTTGTGGAAAATTTGAATATCTAAAGCATATTACGGGTCTAAACTGATCTATTACGGCTATATTCATCCACCTGGGTCGAAAGTTGTCGAAGTTAACAGCAGAAATTGATTCCATACAAAGATTTACTATTTAAAACTAAATATTGTACTCTACGACCTCTTTAAGCTAAACCATTGCACCTAGCTTCCCACTTTGTGGAAAATTTGAATATCTAAAGCATATTACGGGTTTAAACTGATCCATTACGGCTATTTTCATCCACCTGGGTCGAAAGTTGTCGAAGTTAACAGCAGAGATTGACTCCATACAAAGACTTACCATTTTAAACTAAATATTGTACTCTACGACCTCATTAGGCTAAACCATTGCACCTAGCTTCCAAATTTGTGGAAAATTTGAATATCTAAAGCATATTACGGGTCTAAACTGATCCATTACGGCTATTTTCATCCACCTGGGTCGAAAGTTGTCGAAGTTAACAGCAGAAATTGATTCCATACAAAGATTTACTATTTAAAACTAAATATTGTACTCTACGACCTCATTAGGCTAAACCATTGCACCTAGCTTCCAAATTTGTGGTAAATTTGAATATCTAAAGCATATTGCGGCTCTAAACTGATCTATTACGGCTATTTTCATCCACCTGGGTTGAAAGTTGTCGAAGTTAACAGCAGAAATTGATTCCATACAAAGATTTACTATTTAAAACTAAATATTGTACTCTACGACCTCATTAAGCTAAACCATTGCACCTAGCTTCCCACTTTGTGGAAAATTTGAATATCTAAAGCATATTACGGGTCTAAACTGATCTATTACGGCTATTTTCATCCACCTGGGTCGAAAGTTGTCGAATTTAACAGCAGAAATTGATTCCATACAAAGATTAACTATTTAAAACTAAATATTGTACTCTACGACCTCATTAAGCTAAACCATTGCACCTAGCTTCCCACTTTGTGGAAAATTTGAATATCTAAAGCATATTACGGGTCTAAACTGATCTATAACGGCTATTTTCATCCACCTGGGTCGAAAGTTGTCGAATTTAACAGCAGAAATTGATTCCATACAAAGATTAACTATTTAAAACTAAATATTGTACTCTACGACCTCATTAAGCTAAACCATTGCACCTAGCTTCCCAATTTGTGGAAAATTTGAATATCTAAAGCATATTACGGGTCTAAACTGATCCATTACGGCTATTTTCATCCACCTGGGTCGAAAGTTGTCGAAGTTAACAGCAGAAATTGATTCCATACAAAGATTTACTATTTAAAACTAAATATTGTACTCTACGACCTCATTAGGCTAAACCATTGCACCTAGCTTCCCAATTTGTGGAAAATTTGAATATCTAAAGCATATTACGGGTCTAAACTGATCCATTACGGCTATTTTCATCCACCTGGGTCGAAAGTTGTCGAAGTTAACAGCAGAAATTGATTCCATACAAAGATTTACTATTTAAAACTAAATATTGTACTCTACGACCTCATTAGGCTAAACCATTGCACCTAGCTTCCCAATTTGTGGAAAATTTGAATATCTAAAGCATATTACGGGTCTAAACTGATCCATTAAGGCTATTTTCATCCACCTGGGTCGAAAGTTGTCGAATTTAACAGCAGAAATTAATTCCATACAAAGATTTACTATTTAAAACTAAATATTGTACTCTACGACCTCATTAGGCTAAACCATTGCACCTAGCTTCCCAATTTGTGGAAAATTTGAATATCTAAAGCATATTACGGGTCTAAACTGATCCATTACGGCTATTTTCATCCACCTGGGTCGAAAAATGTCGAAGTAAACAGCAGAAATTGATTCCATACAAAGATTTACTATTTAAAACTAAATATTGTACTCTACGACCTCATTAGACTAAACCATTGCACCTAGCTTCCCAATTTGTGGAAAATTTGAATATCTAAAGCATATTACGGGTCTAAACTGATCCATTACGGCTATTTTCATCCACCTGGGTCGAAAGTTGTAGAATTTAACAGCAGAAATTGATTCCATACAAAGATTTACTATTTAAAACTAAATATTGTACTCTACGACCTCATTAGGCTAAACCATTGCACCTAGCTTCCCAATTTGTGGAAAATTTGAATATCTAAAGCATATTACGGGTCTAAACTGATCTATTACGGCTATTTTCATCCACCTGGGTCGAAAGTTGTCGAATTTAACAGCAGAAATTGATTCCATACAAAGATTTACTATTTAAAACTAAATATTGTACTCTACGACCTCATTAAGCTAAACCATTGCACCTAGCTTCCCACTTTGTGGAAAATTTGAATATCTAAAGCATATTACGGGTCTAAACTGATCTATTACGGCTATTTTCATCCACCTGGGTCGAAAGTTGTCGAATTTAACAGCAGAAATTGATTCCATACAAAGATTAACTATTTAAAACTAAATATTGTACTCTACGACCTCATTAAGCTAAACCATTGCACCTAGCTTCCCACTTTGTGGAAAATTTGAATATCTAAAGCATATTACGGGCTTAAACTGATCCATTACGGCTATTTTCATCCACCTGGGTCGAAAGTTGTCGAAGTTAACAGCAGAGATTGACTCCATACAAAGATTTACCATTTTAAACTAAATATTGTACTCTACGACCTCATTGGGCTAAACCATTGCACCTAGCTTCCCAATTTATGGAAAATTTGAATATCTAAAGCATATTACGGGTCTAAACTGATCCATTACGGCTATTTTCATCCACCTGGGTCGAAAGTTGTCGAATTTAACAGCAGAAATTGATTCCATACAAAGATTAACTATTTAAAACTAAATATTGTACTCTACGACCTCATTAAGCTAAACCATTGCACCTAGCTTCCCACTTTGTGGAAAATTTGAATATCTAAAGCATATTACGGGCTTAAACTGATCCATTACGGCTATTTTCATCCACCTGGGTCGAAAGTTGTCGAATTTAACAGCAGAAATTGATTCCAAACAAAGATTTACTATTTAAAACTAAATATTGTACTCTACGACTTCATTAAGCTAAACCATTGCACCTAGCTTCCCACTTTGTGGAAAATTTGAATATCTAAAGCATATTACGGGTCTAAACTGATCTATTACGGCTATTTTCATCCACCTGGGTCGAAAGTTGTCGAATTTAACAGCAGAAATTGATTCCATACAAAGATTTACTATTTAAAACTAAATATTGTACTCTACGACCTCATTAAGCTAAACCATTGCACCTAGCTTCCCAATTTGTGGAAAATTTGAATATCTAAAGCATATTACGGGTCTAAACTGATCCATTACGGCTATTTTCATCCACCTGGGTCGAAAGTTGTCGAATTTAACAGCAGAAATTGATTCCATACAAAGATTAACTATTTAAAACTAAATATTGTACTCTACGACCTCATTAAGCTAAACCATTGCACCTAGCTTCCCACTTTGTGGAAAATTCAATATCTTAAGCATATTACGGGTCTAAACTGATCTATTACGGCTATTTTCATCCACCTGGGTCGAAAATTGTCGAATTTAACAGCAGAAATTGATTCCATACAAAGATTAACTATTTAAAACTAAATATTGTACTCTACGACCTCATTAAGCTAAACCATTGCACCTAGCTTCCCACTTTGTGGAAAATTTGAATATCTAAAGCATATTACTGGTCTAAACTGATCCATTACGGCTATTTTCATCCACCTGGGTCGAAAGTTGTCGAAGTTAACAGCAGAAATTGATTCCATACAAAGATTTACTATTTAAAACTAAATATTGTACTCTACGACCTCATTAGGCTAAACCATTGCACCTAGCTTCCCAATTTGTGGAAAATTTGAATATCTAAGCATATTACGGGTCTAAACTAATCCATTACGGCTATTTTCATCCACCTGGGTCGAAAGTTGTCGAATTTAACAGCAGAAATTTATTCCATACAAAGATTTACTATTTAAAACTAAATATTGTACTCTACGACCTCATTAGGCTAAACCATTGCACCTAGCTTCCCAATTTGTGGAAAATTTGAATATCTAAAGCATATTACGGGTCTAAACTGATCCATTACGGCTATTTTCATCCACCTGGGTCGAAAGTTGTCGAATTTAACAGCAGAAATTTATTCCATACAAAGATTTACTATTTAAAACTAAATATTGTACTCTACGACCTCATTAGGCTAAACCATTGCACCTAGCTTCCCAATTTGTGGAAAATTTGAATATCTAAAGCATATTACGGGTCTCAGCTGATCCATTACGGCTATTTTCATCCACCTGGGTCGAAAGTTGTCGAATTCAACAGCAGAAATTGATTCCATACAAAGATTAACTATTTAAAACTAAATATTGTACTCTACGACCTCATTAAGCTAAACCATTGCACCTAGCTTCCCACTTTGTGGAAAATTTGAATATCTAAAGCATATTACGGGTCTAAACTGATCTATTACGGCTATTTTCATCCACCTGGTTCGAAAGTTGTCGAATTTAACAGCAGAAATTGATTCCATACAAAGATTAACTATTTAAAACTAAATATTGTACTCTACGACCTCATTAAGTTAAACCATTGCACCTAGCTTCCCACTTTGTGGAAAATTTGAATATCTAAAGCATATTACGGGCTTAAACTGATCCATTACGGCTATTTTCATCCACCTGGGTCGAAAGTTGTCGGAGTTAACAGCAGAGATTGACTCCATACAAAGATTTACCATTTTAAACTAAATATTGTACTCTACGACCTCATTGGGCTAAACCATTGCACCTAGCTTCCCAATTTATGGAAAATTTGAATATCTAAAGCATATTACGGGTCTAAACTGATCCATTACGGCTATTTTCATCCACCTGGGTCGAAAGTTGTCGAATTTAACAGCAGAAATTGATTCCATACAAAGATTAACTATTTAAAACTAAATATTGTACTCTACGACCTCATTAAGCTAAACCATTGCACCTAGCTTCCCACTTTGTGGAAAATTTGAATATCTAAAGCATATTACGGGCTTAAACTGATCCATTACGGCTATTTTCATCCACCTGGGTCGAAAGTTGTCGAAGTTAACAGCAGAGATTGACTCCATACAAAGATTTACCATTTTAAACTAAATATTGTACTCTACGACCTCATTGGGCTAAACCATTGCACCTAGCTTCCCAATTTATGGAAAATTTGAATATCTAAAGCATATTACGGGTCTAAACTGATCCATTACGGCTATTTTCATCCACCTGGGTCGAAAGTTGTCGAAGTTAACAGCAGAAATTGATTCCATACAAAGATTTACTATTTAAAATTAAATATTGTACTCTACGACCTCATTAGGCTAAACCATTGCACCTAGCTTCCCAATTTGTGGAAAATTTGAATATCTAAAGCATATTACGGGTCTAAACTGATCCATTACGGCTATTTTCATCCACCTGGGTCGAAAGTTGTCGAAGTTAACAGCAGAAATTGATTCCATACAAAGATTTACTATTTAAAACTAAATATTGTACTCTACGACCTCATTAGGCTAAACCATTGCACCTAGCTTCCCAATTTGTGGAAAATTTGAATATCTAAAGCATATTACGGGTCTAAACTGATCCATTACGGCTATTTTCATCCACCTGGGTCGAAAGTTGTCGAATTTAACAGCTGAAATTGATTCCATACAAAGATTAACTATTTAAAACTAAATATTGTACTCTACGACCTCATTAAGCTAAACCATTGCACCTAGCTTCCCACTTTGTGGAAAATTTGAATATCTAAAGCATATTACGGGTCTAAACTGATCTATTACGGCTATTTTCATCCACCTGGGTCGAAAGTTGTCGAATTTAACAGCAGAAATTGATTCCATACAAAGATTAACTATTTAAAACTAAATATTGTACTCTACGACCTCATTAAGCTAAACCATTGCACCTAGCTTCCCACTTTGTGGAAAATTTGAATATCTAAAGCATATTACGGGTCTAAACTGATCTATTACGGCTATTTTCATCCACCTGGGTCGAAAGTTGTCGAATTTAACAGCAGAAATTGATTCCATACAAAGATTAACTATTTAAAACTAAATATTGTACTCTACGACCTCATTAAGCTAAACCATTGCACCTAGCTTCCCACTTTGTGGAAAATTTGAATATCTAAAGCATATTACGGGTCTAAACTGATCTATTACGGCTATTTTCATCCACCTGGGTCGAAAGTTGTCGAAGTTAACAGCAGAAATTGATTCCATACAAAGATTTACTATTTAAAACTAAATATTGTACTCTACGACCTCATTAGGCTAAACCATTGCATCTAGCTTCCCAATTTGTGGAAAATTTGAATATCTAAAGCATATTACGGGTCTAAACTGATCCATTACGGCTATTTTCATCCACCTGGGTCGAAAGTTGTCGAATTTAACAGCAGAAATTGATTCCATACAAAGATTTACTATTTAAAACTAAATATTGTACTCTACGACCTCATTAGGCTAAACCATTGCACCTAGCTTCCCAATTTGTGGAAAATTTGAATATCTAAAGCATATTACGGGTCTAAACTGATCCATTACGGCTATTTTCATCCACCTGGGTCGAAAGTTGTCGAATTTAACAGCAGAAATTGATTCCATACAAAGATTTACTATTTAAAACTAAATATTGTACTCTACGACCTCATTGGGCTAAACCATTGCACCTAGCTTCCCAATTTGTGGAAAATTTGAATATCTAAAGCATATTACGGGTCTAAACTGATCCATTACGGCTATTTTCGTCCACCTGGGTCGAAAGTTGTCGAATTTAACAGCAGAAATTGATTCCATACAAAGATTAACTATTTAAAACTAAATATTGTACTCTACGACCTCATTAAGCTAAACCATTGCACCTAGATTCCCACTTTGTAGAAAATTTGAATATCTAAAGCATATTACGGGTCTAAACTGATCTATTACGGCTATTTTCATCCACCTGGGTCGAAAGTTGTCGAATTTAACAGCAGAAATTGATTCCATACAAAGATTTACTATTTAAAACTAAATATTGTACTCTACGATCTCATTAAGCTAAACTACTGCACCTAGCTTCCCACTTTGTGGAAAATTTGAATATCTAAAGCATATTACGGGTCTAAACTGATCTATTACGGCTATTTTCATCCACCTGGGTCGAAAGTTGTTGAATTTAACAGCAGAAATTGTTTCCATACAAAGATTAACTATTTAAAACTAAATATTGTACTCTACGACCTCATTAAGCTAAACCATTGCACCTAGCTTCCCACTTTGTGGAAAATTTGAATATCTAAAGCATATTACGGGTCTAAACTGATCTATTACGGCTATTTTCATCCACCTGGGTCGAAAGTTGTCGAATTTAACAGCAGAAATTGATTCCATACAAAGATTAACTATTTAAAACTAAATATTGTACTCTACGACCTCATTAAGCTAAACCATTGCACCTAGCTTCCCACTTTGTGGAAAATTTGAATATCTAAAGCATATTACGGGTCTAAACTGATCTATTACGGCTATTTTCATCCACCTGGGTCGAAAGTTGTCGAATTTAACAGCAGAAATTGATTCCATACAAAGATTTACTATTTAAAACTAAATATTGTACTCTACGACCTCATTAAGCTAAACCATTGCACCTAGCTTCCCAATTTGTGGAAAATTTGAATATCTAAAGCATATTACGGGTCTAAACTGATCCATTACGGCTATTTTCATCCACCTGGGTCGAAAGTTGTCGAATTTAACAGCAGAAATTGATTCCATACAAAGATTAACTATTTAAAACTAAATATTGTACTCTACGACCTCATTAAGCTAAACCATTGCACCTAGCTTCCCACTTTGTGGAAAATTTGAATATCTAAAGCATATTACGGGTCTAAACTGATCTATTACGGCTATTTTCATCCACCTGGGTCGAAAATTGTCGAATTTAACAGCAGAAATTGATTCCATACAAAGATTAACTATTTAAAACTAAATATTGTACTCTACGACCTCATTAAGCTAAACCATTGCACCTAGCTTCCCACTTTGTGGAAAATTTGAATATCTAAAGCATATTACGGGTCTAAACTGATCCATTACGGCTATTTTCATCCACCTGGGTCGAAAGTTGTCGAAGTTAACAGCAGAAATTGATTCCATACAAAGATTTACTATTTAAAACTAAATATTGTACTCTACGACCTCATTAGGCTAAACCATTGCACCTAGCTTCCCAATTTGTGGAAAATTTGAATATCTAAAGCATATTACGGGTCTAAACTGATCCATTACGGCTATTTTCATCCACCTGGGTCGAAAGTTGTCGAAGTTAACAGCAGAAATTGATTCCATACAAAGATTTACTATTTAAAAACTAAATATTGTACTCTACGACCTCATTAGGCTAAACCATTGCACCTAGCTTCCCAATTTGTGGAAAATTTGAATATCTAAAGCATATTACGGGTCTAAACTGATCCATTACGGCTATTTTCATCCACCTGGGTCGAAAGTTGTCGAATTTAACAGCAGAAATTGATTCCATACAAAGATTTACTATTTAAAACTAAATATTGTACTCTACGACCTCATTAGGCTAAACCATTGCACCTAGCTTCCCAATTTGTGGAAAATTTGAATATCTAAAGCATATTACGGGTCTAAACTGATCCATTACGGCTATTTTCATCCACCTGGGTCGAAAGTTGTCGAATTTAACAGCAGAAATTGATTCCATACAAAGATTAACTATTTAAAACTAAATATTGTACTCTACGACCTCATTAAGCTAAACCATTGCACCTAGCTTCCCACTTTGTGGAAAATTTGAATATCTAAAGCATATTACGGGTCTAAACTGATCTATTACGGCTATTTTCATCCACCTGGGTCGAAAGTTGTCGAATTTAACAGCAGAAATTGATTCCATACAAAGATTAACTATTTAAAACTAAATATTGTACTCTACGACCTCATTAAGCTAAACCATTGCACCTAGCTTCCCACTTTGTGGAAAATTTTAATATCTAAAGCATATTACGGGTCTAAACTGATCCATTACGGCTATTTTCATCCACCTGGGTCGAAAGTTGTCGAAGTTAACAGCAGAGATTGACTCCATACAAAGATTTACCATTTAAAACTAAATATTGTACTCTACGACCTCATTGGGCTAAACCATTGCACCTAGCTTCCCAATTTATGGAAAATTTGAATATCTAAAGCATATTACGGGTCTAAACTGATCCATTACGGCTATTTTCATCCACCTGGGTCGAAAGTTGTCGAATTTAACAGCAGAAATTGATTCCATACAAAGATTAACTATTTAAAACTAAATATTGTACTCTACGACCTCATTAGGCTAAACCATTGCACCTAGCTTCCCAATTTGTGGAAAATTTGAATATCTAAAGCATATTACGGGCCTAAACTGATCCATTACGGCTATTTTCATCCACCTGGGTCGAAAGTTGTCGAAGTTAACAGCAGAAATTGACTCCATACAAAGATTTACCATTTAAAACTAAATATTGTACTCTACGACCTCATTGGGCTAAACCATTGCACCTAGCTTCCCAATTTATGGAAAATTTGAATATCTAAAGCATATTACGGGTCTAAACTGATCCATTACGGCTATTTTCATCCCCCTGGGTCGAAAGTTGTCGAAGTTAACAGCAGAAATTGATTCCATACAAAGATTTACTATTTAAAACTAAATATTGTACTCTACGACCTCATTAGGCTAAACCATTGCACCTAGCTTCCCAATTTGTGGAAAATTTGAATATCTAAAGCATATTACGGGTCTAAACTGATCCATTACGGCTATTTTCATCCACCTGGGTCGAAAGTTGTCGAATTTAACAGCAGAAATTGATTCCATACAAAGATTAACTATTTAAAACTAAATATTGTACTCTACGACCTCATTAAGGCTAAACCATTGCACCTAGCTTCCCACTTTGTGGAAAATTTGAATATCTAAAGCATATTACGGGTCTAAACTGATCCATTACGGCTATTTTCATCCACCTGGGTCGAAAGTTGTCGAATTTAACAGCAGAAATTGATTCCATACAAAGATTTACTATTTAAAACTAAATATTGTACTCTACGACCTCATTAGGCTAAACTATTGCACCTAGCTTCCCACTTTGTGGAAAATTTGAATATCTAAAGCATATTACGGGTCTAAACTGATCCATTACGGCTATTTTCATCCACCTGGGTCGAAAGTTGTCGAATTTAACAGCAGAAATTGATTCCATACAAAGATTAACTATTTAAAACTAAATATTGTACTCTACGACCTCATTAGGCTAAACCATTGCACCTAGCTTCCCAATTTGTGGAAAATTTGAATATCTAAAGCATATTACGGGTCTAAACTGATCCATTACGGCTATTTTCATCCACCTGGGTCGAAAGTTGTCGAATTTAACAGCAGAAATTGATTCCATACAAAGATTAACTATTTAAAACTAAATATTGTACTCTACGACCTCATTAGGCTAAACCATTGCACCTAGCTTCCCAATTTGTGGAAAATTTGAATATCTAAAGCATATTACGGGTCTAAACTGATCCATTACGGCTATTTTCATCCACCTGGGTCGAAAGTTGTCGAATTTAACAGCAGAAATTGATTCCATACAAAGATTTACTATTTAAAACTAAATATTGTACTCTACGACCTCATTAGGCTAAACCATTGCACCTAGCTTCCCAATTTGTGGAAAATTTGAATATCTAAAGCATATTACGGGTCTAAACTGATCCATTACGGCTATTTTCATCCACCTGGGTCGAAAGTTGTCGAATTTAACAGCAGAAATTGATTCCATACAAAGATTAACTATTTAAAACTAAATATTGTACTCTACGACCTCATTAGGCTAAACCATTGCACCTAGCTTCCCACTTTGTGGAAAATTTGAATATCTAAAGCATATTACGGGTCTAAACTGATCCATTACGGCTATTTTCATCCACCTGGGTCGAAAGTTGTCGAATTTAACAGCAGAAATTGATTCCATACAAAGATTAACTATTTAAAACTAAATATTGTACTCTACGACCTCATTAGGCTAAACCATTGCACCTAGCTTCCCAATTTGTGGAAAATTTGAATATCTAAAGCATATTACGGGTCTAAACTGATCCATTACGGCTATTTTCATCCACCTGGGTCGAAAGTTGTCGAATTTAACAGCAGAAATTGATTCCATACAAAGATTAACTATTTAAAACTAAATATTGTACTCTACGACCTCATTAGGCTAAACCATTGCACCTAGCTTCCCAATTTATGGAAAATTTGAATATCTAAAGCATATTACGGGTCTAAACTGATCCATTACGGCTATTTTCATCCACCTGGGTCGAAAGTTGTCGAATTTAACAGCAGAAATTGATTCCATACAAAGATTAACTATTTAAAACTAAATATTGTACTCTACGACCTCATTAGGCTAAACCATTGCACCTAGCCTCCCAATTTGTGGAAAATTTGAATATCTAAAGCATATTACGGGTCTAAACTGATCCATTACGGCTATTTTCATCCACCTGGGTCGAAAGTTGTCGAATTTAACAGCAGAAATTGATTCCATACAAAGATTAACTATTTAAAACTAAATATTGTACTCTACGACCTCATTAGGCTAAACCATTGCACCTAGCTTCCCAATTTATGGAAAATTTGAATATCTAAAGCATATTACGGGTCTAAACTGATCCATTACGGCTATTTTCATCCACCTGGGTCGAAAGTTGTCGAATTTAAGAGCAGAAATTGATTCCATACAAAGATTAACTATTTAAAACTAAATATTGTACTCTACGACCTCATTAGGCTAAACCATTGCACCTAGCTTCCCAATTTATGGAAAATTTGAATATCTAAAGCATATTACGGGTCTAAACTGATCCATTACGGCTATTTTCATCCACCTGGGTCGAAAGTTGTCGAATTTAACAGCAGAAATTGATTCCATACAAAGATTAACTATTTAAAACTAAATATTGTACTCTACGACCTCATTAGGCTAAACCATTGCACCTAGCTTCCCAATTTGTGGAAAATTTGAATATCTAAAGCATATTACGGGTCTAAACTGATCCATTACGGCTATTTTCATCCACCTGGGTCGAAAGTTGTCGAAGTTAACAGCAGAGATTGACTCCATACAAAGATTTACTATTTAAAACTAAATATTGTACTCTACGACCTCATTAGGCTAAACCATTGCACCTAGCTTCCCAATTTATGGAAAATTTGAATATCTAAAGCATATTACGGGTCTAAACTGATCCATTACGGCTATTTTCATCCACCTGGGTCGAAAGTTGTCGAATTTAACAGCAGAAATTGATTCCATACAAAGATTAACTATTTAAAACTAAATATTGTACTCTACGACCTCATTAGGCTAAACCATTGCACCTAGCTTCCCAATTTATGGAAAATTTGAATATCTAAAGCATATTACGGGTCTAAACTGATCCATTACGGCTATTTTCATCCACCTGGGTCGAAAGTTGTCGAATTTAACAGCAGAAATTGATTCCATACAAAGATTAACTATTTAAAACTA
Organism: Lordiphosa clarofinis; assembly: GCA_018904275.1. Lineage (NCBI taxonomy): Eukaryota > Metazoa > Arthropoda > Insecta > Diptera > Drosophilidae > Lordiphosa > Lordiphosa clarofinis. The sequence goes on from JAEIGQ010000461.1 coordinate 55,055, forward strand.
AATATTGTACTCTACGACCTCATTAGGCTAAACCATTGCACCTAGCTTCCCAATTTGTGGAAAATTTGAATATCTAAAGCATATTACGGGTCTAAACTGATCCATTACGGCTATTTTCATCCACCTGGGTCGAAAGTTGTCGAAGTTAACAGCAGAAATTGACTCCATACAAAGATTTACTATTTAAAACTAAATATTGTACTCTACGACCTCATTAGGCTAAACCATTGCACCTAGCTTCCCAATTTATGGAAAATTTGAATATCTAAAGCATATTACGGGTCTAAACTGATCCATTACGGCTATTTTCATCCACCTGGGTCGAAAGTTGTCGAATTTAACAGCAGAAATTGATTCCATACAAAGATTAACTATTTAAAACTAAATATTGTACTCTACGACCTCATTAGGCTAAACCATTGCACCTAGCTTCCCAATTTATGGAAAATTTGAATATCTAAAGCATATTACGGGTCTAAACTGATCCATTACGGCTATTTTCATCCACCTGGGTCGAAAGTTGTCGAATTTAACAGCAGAAATTGATTCCATACAAAGATTAACTATTTAAAACTAAATATTGTACTCTACGACCTCATTAGGCTAAACCATTGCACCTAGCTTCCCAATTTATGGAAAATTTGAATATCTAAAGCATATTACGGGTCTAAACTGATCCATTACGGCTATTTTCATCCACCTGGGTCGAAAGTTGTCGAATTTAAGAGCAGAAATTGATTCCATACAAAGATTAACTATTTAAAACTAAATATTGTACTCTACGACCTCATTAGGCTAAACCATTGCACCTAGCTTCCCAATTTATGGAAAATTTGAATATCTAAAGCATATTACGGGTCTAAACTGATCCATTACGGCTATTTTCATCCACCTGGGTCGAAAGTTGTCGAATTTAACAGCAGAAATTGATTCCATACAAAGATTAACTATTTAAAACTAAATATTGTACTCTACGACCTCATTAGGCTAAACCATTGCACCTAGCTTCCCAATTTATGGAAAATTTGAATATCTAAAGCATATTACGGGTCTAAACTGATCCATTACGGCTATTTTCATCCACCTGGGTCGAAAGTTGTCGAATTTAACAGCAGAAATTGATTCCATACAAAGATTAACTATTTAAAACTAAATATTGTACTCTACGACCTCATTAGGCTAAACCATTGCACCTAGCTTCCCAATTTATGGAAAATTTGAATATCTAAAGCATATTACGGGTCTAAACTGATCCATTACGGCTATTTTCATCCACCTGGGTCGAAAGTTGTCGAATTTAACAGCAGAAATTGATTCCATACAAAGATTAACTATTTAAAACTAAATATTGTACTCTACGACCTCATTAGGCTAAACCATTGCACCTAGCTTCCCAATTTATGGAAAATTTGAATATCTAAAGCATATTACGGGTCTAAACTGATCCATTACGGCTATTTTCATCCACCTGGGTCGAAAGTTGTCGAATTTAACAGCAGAAATTGATTCCATACAAAGATTAACTATTTAAAACTAAATATTGTACTCTACGACCTCATTAGGCTAAACCATTGCACCTAGCTTCCCAATTTATGGAAAATTTGAATATCTAAAGCATATTACGGGTCTAAACTGATCCATTACGGCTATTTTCATCCACCTGGGTCGAAAGTTGTCGAATTTAACAGCAGAAATTGATTCCATACAAAGATTTACTATTTAAAACTAAATATTGTACTCTACGACCTCATTAGGCTAAACCATTGCACCTAGCTTCCCAATTTATGGAAAATTTGAATATCTAAAGCATATTACGGGTCTAAACTGATCCATTACGGCTATTTTCATCCACCTGGGTCGAAAGTTGTCGAATTTAAGAGCAGAAATTGATTCCATACAAAGATTAACTATTTAAAACTAAATATTGTACTCTACGACCTCATTAGGCTAAACCATTGCACCTAGCTTCCCAATTTATGGAAAATTTGAATATCTAAAGCATATTACGGGTCTAAACTGATCCATTACGGCTATTTTCATCCACCTGGGTCGAAAGTTGTCGAATTTAAGAGCAGAAATTGATTCCATACAAAGATTAACTATTTAAAACTAAATATTGTACTCTACGACCTCATTAGGCTAAACCATTGCACCTAGCTTCCCAATTTATGGAAAATTTGAATATCTAAAGCATATTACGGGTCTAAACTGATCCATTACGGCTATTTTCATCCACCTGGGTCGAAAGTTGTCGAATTTAACAGCAGAAATTGATTCCATACAAAGATTAACTATTTAAAACTAAATATTGTACTCTACGACCTCATTAGGCTAAACCATTGCACCTAGCTTCCCAATTTATGGAAAATTTGAATATCTAAAGCATATTACGGGTCTAAACTGATCCATTACGGCTATTTTCATCCACCTGGGTCGAAAGTTGTCGAATTTAACAGCAGAAATTGATTCCATACAAAGATTAACTATTTAAAACTAAATATTGTACTCTACGACCTCATTAGGCTAAACCATTGCACCTAGCTTCCCAATTTATGGAAAATTTGAATATCTAAAGCATATTACGGGTCTAAACTGATCCATTACGGCTATTTTCATCCACCTGGGTCGAAAGTTGTCGAATTTAACAGCAGAAATTGATTCCATACAAAGATTAACTATTTAAAACTAAATATTGTACTCTACGACCTCATTAGGCTAAACCATTGCACCTAGCTTCCCAATTTATGGAAAATTTGAATATCTAAAGCATATTACGGGTCTAAACTGATCCATTACGGCTATTTTCATCCACCTGGGTCGAAAGTTGTCGAATTTAACAGCAGAAATTGATTCCATACAAAGATTAACTATTTAAAACTAAATATTGTACTCTACGACCTCATTAGGCTAAACCATTGCACCTAGCTTCCCAATTTATGGAAAATTTGAATATCTAAAGCATATTACGGGTCTAAACTGATCCATTACGGCTATTTTCATCCACCTGGGTCGAAAGTTGTCGAATTTAACAGCAGAAATTGATTCCATACAAAGATTAACTATTTAAAACTAAATATTGTACTCTACGACCTCATTAGGCTAAACCATTGCACCTAGCTTCCCAATTTATGGAAAATTTGAATATCTAAAGCATATTACGGGTCTAAACTGATCCATTACGGCTATTTTCATCCACCTGGGTCGAAAGTTGTCGAATTTAACAGCAGAAATTGATTCCATACAAAGATTTACTATTTAAAACTAAATATTGTACTCTACGACCTCATTAGGCTAAACCATTGCACCTAGCTTCCCAATTTATGGAAAATTTGAATATCTAAAGCATATTACGGGTCTAAACTGATCCATTACGGCTATTTTCATCCACCTGGGTCGAAAGTTGTCGAATTTAACAGCAGAAATTGATTCCATACAAAGATTAACTATTTAAAACTAAATATTGTACTCTACGACCTCATTAGGCTAAACCATTGCACCTAGCTTCCCAATTTATGGAAAATTTGAATATCTAAAGCATATTACGGGTCTAAACTGATCCATTACGGCTATTTTCATCCACCTGGGTCGAAAGTTGGCGAATTTAACAGCAGAAATTGATTCCAAACAAAGATTAACTATTTAAAACTAAATAGTCGTCGAATTTAAGAGCAGAAATTGATTCCATACAAAAATTTACTATTTAAAACTAAATATTGTACTCTACAACCTCATTGGGCTAAACCATTGCACCTAGCTTCCCAATTTATGGAAAATTTGAATATCTAAAGCATATTACGGGTCTAAACTGATCCATTACGGCTATTTTCATCCACCTGGGTCGAAAGTTGTCGAATTTAACAGCAGAAATTGATTCCATACAAAGATTAACTATTTAAAACTAAATATTGTACTCTACGACCTCATTAGGCTAAACCATTGCACCTAGCTTCCCAATTTATGGAAAATTTGAATATCTAAAGCATATTACGGGTCTAAACTGATCCATTACGGCTATTTTCATCCACCTGGGTCGAAAGTTGGCGAATTTAACAGCAGAAATTGATTCCATACAAAAATTTACTATTTAAAACTAAATATTGTACTCTACAACCTCATTGGGCTAAACCATTGCACCTAGCTTCCCAATTTATGGAAAATTTGAATATCTAAAGCATATTACGGGTCTAAACTGATCCATTACGGCTATTTTCATCCACCTGGGTCGAAAGTTGTCGAATTTAACAGCAGAAATTGATTCCATACAAAGATTTACTATTTAAAACTAAATATTGTACTCTACGACCTCATTAGGCTAAACCATTGCACCTAGCTTCCCAATTTATGGAAAATTTGAATATCTAAAGCATATTACGGGTCTAAACTGATCCATTACGGCTATTTTCATCCACCTGGGTCGAAAGTTGGCGAATTTAACAGCAGAAATTGATTCCATACAAAGATTAACTATTTAAAACTAAATATTGTACTCTACGACCTCATTAGGCTAAACCATTGCACCTAGCTTCCCAATTTATGGAAAATTTGAATATCTAAAGCATATTACGGGTCTAAACTGATCCATTACGGCTATTTTCATCCACCTGGGTCGAAAGTTGTCGAATTTAACAGCAGAAATTGATTCCATACAAAGATTTACTATTTAAAACTAAATATTGTACTCTACGACCTCATTAGGCTAAACCATTGCACCTAGCTTCCCAATTTATGGAAAATTTGAATATCTAAAGCATATTACGGGTCTAAACTGATCCATTACGGCTATTTTCATCCACCTGGGTCGAAAGTTGTCGAATTTAAGAGCAGAAATTGATTCCATACAAAAATTTACTATTTAAAACTAAATATTGTACTCTACAACCTCATTGGGCTAAACCATTGCACCTAGCTTCCCAATTTATGGAAAATTTGAATATCTAAAGCATATTACGGGTCTAAACTGATCCATTACGGCTATTTTCATCCACCTGGGTCGAAAGTTGTCGAATTTAACAGCAGAAATTGAATCCATACAAAGATTTACCATTTTAAACTAAATATTGTACTCTACGACCTCATTAGGCTAAACCATTGCACCTAGCTTCCCAATTTATGGAAAATTTGAATATCTAAAGCATATTACGGGTCTAAACTGATCCATTACGGCTATTTTCATCCACCTGGGTCGAAAGTTGTCGAATTTAACAGCAGAAATTGATTCCATACAAAGATTAACTATTTAAAACTAAATATTGTACTCTACGACCTCATTAGGCTAAACCATTGCACCTAGCTTCCCAATTTATGGAAAATTTGAATATCTAAAGCATATTACGGGTCTAAACTGATCCATTACGGCTATTTTCATCCACCTGGGTCGAAAGTTGTCGAATTTAACAGCAGAAATTGATTCCATACAAAGATTAACTATTTAAAACTAAATATTGTACTCTACGACCTCATTAGGCTAAACCATTGCACCTAGCTTCCCAATTTATGGAAAATTTGAATATCTAAAGCATATTACGGGTCTAAACTGATCCATTACGGCTATTTTCATCCACCTGGGTCGAAAGTTGTCGAATTTAACAGCAGAAATTGATTCCATACAAAGATTAACTATTTAAAACTAAATATTGTACTCTACGACCTCATTAGGCTAAACCATTGCACCTAGCTTCCCAATTTGTGGAAAATTTGAATATCTAAAGCATATTACGGGTCTAAACTGATCCATTACGGCTATTTTCATCCACCTGGGTCGAAAGTTGTCGAATTTAACAGCAGAAATTGATTCCATACAAAGATTAACTATTTAAAACTAAATATTGTACTCTACGACCTCATTAGGCTAAACTATTGCACCTAGCTTCCCAATTTGTGGAAAATTTGAATATCTAAAGCATATTACGGGTCTAAACTGATCCATTACGGCTATTTTCATCCACCTGGGTCGAAAGTTGTCGAAGTTAACAGCAGAGATTGACTCCATACAAAGATTTTCTATTTAAAACTTTATATTGTACTCTACGACCTCATTAGGCTAAACCATTGCACCTAGCTTCCCAATTTAGGGAAAATTTGAATATCTAAAGCATATTACGGGTCTAAACTGATCCATTACGGCTATTTTCATCCACCTGGGTCGAAAGTTGTCGAATTTAACAGCAGAAATTGATTGCATACAAAGATTTACTATTTAAAACTAAATATTGTACTCTACGACCTCATTTGGCTAAACCATTGCACCTAGCTTCTCAATTTATGGAAAATTTGAATATCTAAAGCATATTACGGGTCTAAACTGATCCATTACGGCTATTTTCATCCACCTGGGTCGAAAGTTGTCGAATTTATCAGCAGAAATTGATTCCACACAAAGATTAACTATTTAAAACTAAATATTGTACTCTACGACCTCATTAGGCTAAACTATTGCACCTAGCTTCCCAATTTGTGGAAAATTTCAATATCTAAAGCATATTACGGGTCTAAACTGATCCATTACGGCTATTTTCATCCACCTGGGTCGAAAGTGGTCGAAGTTAACAGCAGAAATTGACTCCATACAAAGATTTTCTATTTAAAATTTTATATTGTACTCTACGACCTCATTAGGCTAAACCATTGCACCTAGCTTCCCAATTTAGGGAAAATTTGAATATCTAAAGCATATTACGGGTCTAAACTGATCCATTACGGCTATTTTCATCCACCTGGGTCGAAAGTTGTCGAATTTAACAGCAGAAATTGATTCCATACAAAGATTAACTATTTAAACTAAATATTGTA
>JAEIGQ010000462.1:0-49459 GCA_018904275.1 Lordiphosa clarofinis
TAAACTTAATAAAATGAAAATGAATAAAACATAATTTTAAATAAATTGTATGGGTTTGTTTGGGAATTTTAGCCGTTGAAAAATGAAAAAACTTCAGACTGTTTAATAAAATTTTTTTCTGCTTTGAAAGGTCTTAACGGACTGATATAAAAGTGCTCTAAAAGTTCCTAAAATAGTACAGACTCTGTACAGAGTACAAAAATTAGCTGTCAAAAATTAAACAAATTCGATGCGAAATTAAAAGTTACCAAAAAAATAAAACGATTCCCCACAATAACCTACCAACATTTTTAACCATCGACTATGGTTCAAGCTTTTAGTGCTAAACATTTGTGGTTGGTCCGTTTTAAAATTGAAATTTCATTTTGGAAATATGTTTTTAATATTTTCCACCTTTTTTCAAGCGAATAGCGAATTATTTCGTAAATGTCAAAGATTTTACTAAATGACATTTTACAATTTTAAAGTCAAATTATTAATACAGTAAGTCAAGAAAGTGTTTTGACACAGGAAAAATTCACATTTTGCACTTTTATTGCAAAAAGGGGCTTATAGATAGTAAAATGTTGTTCTTATTTTATTCAGATTCTGTACCGTCCCTAGACCAAGTATGCAAAAAGAAGTAGCCAAATCCATCTAGTTATAACATTTTAAAAATAAACAGTGAGAAAGTCGGTCAAGCCCGACTATAACATACTCTGTACCTGAGTAGAAGCTGAATGCAATGCTGGTGCTGCGCTCATCTCAAAGTCTCTCTTACTCTCTCTCTCGCTCTATCTCTCTTTCTAAGATTGTGTGGTGTTAGATGTGAATGGGTGGGAGGGGTGGGGGAGGGCGATGTACTTTTTGCTCATAACTTGAGAACCGCTAATCCGATCTTTATCATTCCTTCGGCAAATCGATGCATATTGCTAATTACTAACTATCTCTAGAAGGTGCGAAACGTCTATCTTTAAAACTGTAGGAGATATAACGTTTTTTCCGAATTGCGGGGGCGGGAGGGGGCGTGGCAAAAATTGAAAATAAACTTGATCTGCCTGCAGCTATAAGAAACATTTGTCCCATACATGTCAAACCTCTATCTCTTACCATCTCCGAGATCTGTTTGTTCATACGGACGGACGGACGGACAGACAGACGGACAGACGGACAGACGGACAGACGGACATGGCTATATCGACTCGCCTGTTGATGCTGATCAAGAATATATATACTTTATATAGTCGGAAATGATTCCTTCTCCCTGTTACATACTTTTGCACAAACTTATTATACTCTATGTACCTTCGGTACAGAGTATAAAAACAAATAAAAGCTAAATTTTAAAGTGTCAAGAAAGTGTTTTGACAAAAGTCAAAACACTTATATCTTCAGTATCGGAGCTCAAATGGAAATATAAATTAATGATTCTGGACAAGTTTCACATACTGAATCCGAATCTGGTTATATAAACTCCATATCTTCCATGGATTAGCAGCAAACTTATATAAAAATGCAGAAAACGGCTAATTTAACCCCTTTTTAGTACATTCGAATCTCGTAAAAATCAGCTGATTTTGAAATTTTCGATCTTAACATTCAGTAGTACGTACCAATATGTATACAATATAATAAACACTTTAATCATTTCTCAGGTTATAAGTTCATGATCAATCCGCAAAAAATGGCTGATTGGTATGCAATTTTGTAAATGAGTCAGAAAATTCAGCAGAATCGGTTGGATTATTAAGAAAAACGCCTTATAATCCAAAACTCTGATGAAACTAAATATTTTTTTTTTCAAATTTGAGGGCGTGTCCCGCCTTTTTTCATATTTTTCATTAGTCAAGATTTACAACAACACTATTATTAAATCGAAAACTTCTTATATTGTGGCCGATGCAACAGATTTTGTTTATTCCTTGTGTACTCTAGATTTGATGCTTAACTATCAAGAAAAATCATTTTCAAAATAGTTGGATTTCTACGAGATTCAAATGTACCAAAAAGGGGTAAAATTATGAATTTTCTGCATTTTAATTAAAATTTAGAGCTAATCCACTAAAGATTTTGAGTTTATACAACCAGATTCGGGTTCAGAGTGTCAAACTTGTCCAGAATCATTAATTTTCATTTCCATTTGCGCTCCGATACTGAAGATATAAGTGTTTTGACTTTTGTCAAAACAACTTTTTTGACACTTTAAAATTTACCTTTTATTTCTTTTATATTTTTTAAAATGTTATAACTAGATGGATTTGGCTACTTCTTTTTGCATACTTGGTCTAGGGACGGTACAGAATCTGAATAAAATAAGAACAACATTTTACTATCTATAGAAAGCCCCTTTTTTGCAATAAAAGTGCAAAATGTGAATTTTTTTCCTGTGTCAAAACACTTTCTTGACTTACTGTAATTCCAATATCAAACATTAGATGAACCACCCCTGTTAAAGCATACCTGTCTAGAAAGTTCACATAATTTACCTCAATAGTTTTGTGAGAAATAGAGGAACAAATTCAGCTCTTTTAAAAAAGAATACTTTACACAGGACTTAGCGGAGCAGGGTGGATCAGTGTCTTGAATTGTGTGCTTCAAATGTTTACTCTAGAAAAAGGGATCTACAGTTTAATGGCGTTTTCGAACGTCTTAATACTTCACAGCTGGCGGCTATAGCTGATGAAGGTGAGAAGTTTTGAAAAAGTCTTCATGGATAAATCATTTTTCCACAACTGTCTAGAAAAGAAAAGCTGGCCAATGCGGGCTTTAATTTTTTTCAGCAACGAAACCAAAAGCTTTCACGCTCACATCTCTAGCAGAAAGCTTTCACTTTGTACTTCTTTTACTTAACGACAGATGGCGTACTCTGTCTACACCACTTTTAAAAAGCTTTGATAGGCGGCAGCATTTGAAATGCTAACTTTTTCGAAGGAGATTTTCCGTGTCATTTTTAAAATTTAGAATAAATATAAATACATTTTTTTACTTCTTATCAAAGAAATGCATAGTCTATAAATGTGTAGAGATGTTACTTTTTTCAAGTATTCCATAGATAAGTGTGACCAGAGCTGCCACAGATAATGACCTAATTGAGTTCATCATCATCCCAGAGCAGAAAACGCAAACCCTTTAATTTTTCGTCTGATTTTGAAAGACTTCAGTATGGCAACAGCGAATATATAGCTTCAAATTAATAGAACCTATGATTTTCCTGAGGAGGGAAAAATATAATTAATTACAAAATATATAATTTCAAAAATTTGTTTTCCTAATCTTTATATTCGTTATATCCCCTATACCGCCAAAACCGTTCATCCGATTGGGACGAAACTTAAGAGAATAATTCGACGCTTGCCTGCCTTGGTTTCTTAGTCCCAAATATGAACGAAAAATGTTCAAAAAATCGAGAAATTTTCAAAATTATACTGTTTATCTGATTGTAATGAAACTTTGGGGATGGTTAAACGCTTGTCCTGGAAAATTTCCTAGTTGAAGAAATGGTAAAAAAACCGCGAAATTTGCATGAAACATCCGATTGCCATTAAACTTTTCGCATGTTACATGGACTTGTAACACAAATAATTAATTACTTCGAGTTGAACATAGGCTGTATACCAAACTTTGCACGAAGTCTTTGGTACAAATACGCTGCACATTTGTCGGAACCGGCCGGATCGGATGACTATAGCATATAGCTGCCATAGAAACGATCGGTCGAAAAACTAGATTTAGTAAGAAAAACTTTTTTGTTTTCAATGCTATCGCTCTCAACGCTCGATATATAAGTTTTCAATGATTTCACATAGTTTCACCAAGATTTGTAGCTCCCACACAAAAGATTGGTCTGAAAAAAATCTTTGTGAGAAAAAGTTTTTTGTTTTTTATGGAATCGCAGCCAAACTTGTTACTATATGGCTGCCATAGGAACGATCGGTAGAAAAACCAAATTTAGTGAGAAAAACTGTTTTGTTCTTTTGTGCTAACGCTCGTATTTATAGTTTTTATCGATTTCACATAATTTCACCATTGAAATTATGTAAAATCATTGAAAACTTATAAATACGAGCGTTTTGAGCGATAACATTGAAAACAAAAAAAAATTTCCCACTAAAACTAGTTTTTTCAACCGCTCGTTCCTATGGCAGCTATATGCTATAGTCATCCGATCCGGCCGGTTCCGACAAATGTGCAGCGTATTTGTACCAAAAGACTTCGTGCAAAGTTTGGTTAAGATAGCTTTAAAACTGACGGAGGAGACAGCATAGAAACAGACGGACAGACGGACGGACAGACGGACGGACAGACGGACGGACATGGCTATATCAACTCAGCAGTCATGCTGATCAAGAATATATATACTTTATGTGGTCGGAGATGCTTCCTTCCCTGCGTTACAAACATCCGGACAATTTTAATATACCCTCTCCAAGGGTATAATAAAAATCAAGAACCGAACAAAAGTCAAAGCAAACGAAATTTTTTTTTTGAATTATCACGAAAATACCACATTTTTTTGCACTAAATTGATCACAGCTCCCATGTTTGTTAATAGATTTTGATCATCTTTATCTGGTTTTCTTCATAGAAGTGCGATTCTTAAGAAGAAAAAATAATAAAAGTTTTTTTGAATTTTATTATATTTTTTCAAGGCTTTTAAAAATGATATTTCAAGCAAAAAATCGATTTTTTGAAAATTTTTTGGGTGTTGTGCTCAAAATAATAAACCGATTGAAAAACAATGTTCTACACGATTATTGGCAACTCAATTACCTTTCGATTCATATCTTGTTTGACTCTATCTGGCAGTTATGAAGTGAGATATGGCTTAACATGTAAGTGCCCCTACCAAAAAATAAAAAAAAATCATATTTCATCAAAAACGGAGCCATGAAAAATTTTTTGAAATTGATTTTTGAGATAACCATTCCAAAATACACAAAAAAAAATTTTAGTACTAATGGGTCTTTTTGACTGTAAACTAGTGTTATCAAACAATTTTCGCTCCAACAAAATTGTCACCGTCTGAGAAACACCACCTAATCTTTTTAACAACTTTGAGTTGTTTTTTTTTATTAATTAAAGCAAATTGTGATAAATATGAGCTTTCTTCTTTTCAATAAATGAATTCCCTTTAAAACCCAACCGTTTTTTTCATTTGTACGGCCAATAATTTTGAAGTTAAAGCAAAAGCATGAGCACTTAACAAGAGTAATCAATTTGATAACATATTTTTTTGTACCTTTGGTACAGAGTATAAATATAAAAAAAAATATTAATCAAAACCCTAGACCCATAGATTACGCCACAAAGGATTAGCCCCCTTTCCCTTGTCTCCACTCCCCATCCAATAGTATGCCACACAATATGTTATGGCCCCAAACTAGCCTGTCCGTTAATTGGTTATATAATTTAAATATGAACCGACAATCATTTTCGCTCATTAAATATTCATTTTTCACAATAATTATTAAAAAATAATAATAATAAATCAGCCCCTGTTAATAAAGTTCTGATTATCCAGCTGTGTAATAAATGACAAAAGCATTTATGAATGCAAATTGGTAGAAAAACACAAAAAGCCAGGCCATGTCAGGCGAACAAAAACATTTTTCTTTTTTCATTTAATTTGTTTTTTTTTTGTCTATGCGAAGCAAATGTTTTGATGTAATTAAAATGAGAGAATGAAACTTGGACAAACATTTGTAGATTATTCTTGGGGCAATAACTAGAATAACGAACATTCTGTCTATTCTTTTAATGAGAAAGCAGATTTTGCAGGAAAATGGAAATTTTGCAAAAATTAATTATAGTAAATGTAAAGGCAGGAGCGTATTAGTTAAAGGGGGCAGATTTAGTTTTGTCCAAAAACTATATAAAAAGAAGAAGAACAGAGACTCAGACTAGGTTAAATAGAAAAGCGATGGCCTCTGGTTCCTCCCAGGGGGGCGAAAACATTTCGCTATTCACACGTACACGACCTGAACGCTTGCCGAAGCTGAGACCAAAAGAGCAGAAATCCGTCACTCGCTCGTCAGAGTTCAAAGCGATTAAGTCGAAGCAAATTCTCGCACACCAATACTCTCTCACTTTTTGTGCCTCGCTCTCGCTGGCCATCGCTGAATATAGAGCAAACGAAAGCTCTCACTAACGCTCTCTGAGTGCATTTGGGAATATGTTTGTCTCTTTCTAGCCCATGTGATTTCCTATGGGGACTTTAAGTATCTCAATATGGACTTTAAGTAAGTCGTTGGGCACTATCGACTGAGACGACAAGGAAAGACGTTGAGTATAGAAGTATTGATCATGTAAATAGTAACCGTGTGTATATAGAAACCCGTGTAAATAGTGTTTAAATAAAAGCCCAAAACCCAAGAAAAACAGACGCTAACATTTCCTTCTTTTCCCCTCTTTTTAACTGTTTAAGTTGCGTCCTTCTATCAAAGTCCTTTTATCAATTATTTTTCCTCCCCTCTCCCCTCAGCTTACGCCTCTGACCCCCATGTGCCAGCTTATTGGGTCTACATGGAAAATCATGTTACACAAATGTGTTTTCCTATCTATGAACCACAAAACAGTCTCCAATTAGTGTCCAAAATCTGTTTCATAACTAGTTTGACCATTCGTTTATGTAATCTGAGTCTGAGCTATTCCTGTGTTGATACCTGGCTACAAAATACAAAATATTTCATGTTATAAATTCTTTGCCCCAAGGGCAAAAAAGGCAGAAGCTGGGCAAAGGCAGAGTCTAGTGTTTGGTAGCCCAATAATTAACCAATTACCAGGCCGCACTTCAAAAGCAGCCAGAGTTGGCTTACACGAAGTGAGTCGAAAAGGTTCAGTTTACTCAGCTGCACGTTGTCTGTTGCCGCTTTTTTTTTTTCCTTTGGCATTTGACTCCCAAAAATGGGAGGCCAAAACTTTCATTTAAAGCTGCAAAAAGGGTCTACAAATTGCTTATTCATAGCTGACTCACGCACAAATGAGCATCCATTAGGCTAATCCTTATAGAAAAAGAACTATTTTATGTGAATTTTGTTATTTGTGAAAAGTCAAAGCTTATCTTGAGTAAACTTTAAAAGGTAACTAAGCTAATGAAAACTATGCCAACACAATGGGCCAGAACTGTGGGTCACATAAACACGTACACAGGCTCTCAGCAGGCTCGGAAACTAAAACCACCTTGGTGCAGGCGTGTCCCACCTTGTTGCCTTCACTCTGGCCCAGGAGTGAGTGAAATAAAAAACGCATATTGCGTAAAATTTCGATGTCAAAGGCAACGTAAAAGTCATCGGGGCGAGAGTTCGCTCTCCGAGCCAGAGCAGCCAAAGTCAGGTGCGTGTGCGGCACTTATGAGTGGCACTTAGTCTGGCCTAATACCCATCATTAGAGCATTTAACAGGAAACACGTGACACTGCCGTAGCATAGTAGCATACCAGCATCTCGTGGTGTTTCTGGTTCAGCTTCTGTTGGCAAAAGTGCTTTAAAAATGGCCAGCAAAAAGTGCCACAAAGGATTTGGGCAGGTGTTGGGCGTGGTTTTAAAGTGACAGCAGAGGAGGCTAAGGTAGTGTTAAAAGTGCCTTGGGCTTCACAGCAGGCGGGGATATAAGTGCATATATGTAGGTTGGAGTAAGGCTTACCACAATGTTTGTCTGTCGGCAAGTAGCTAAATGTAATTAATTTCCAATTATTTGCACGTGTGGACTTAAGTGGGAAATTTTGGTTAAAAAATACCCTTTGGGCGGAAGAAGATTACTTTTTGAAAATTGTTTAATATACACATAATTATTTTGTATTTTTTTTTTTAAATTAAATTAAATTCAGTTAAAAGCTTGTAAATGGGCTATCAAAAATATTATCGATATATTGCCCAAAATTACGAATGTATCAGAAATCAAATTTTTTGGTTTTAGCTTGCAGTCACACTGTTGCGAATAACTGTTTCTTGTGCTCTGGACATGTAAAGCAAAATGCTTAAAAGATTTTTATACTCTGTACACAGAAAAAAACGTCGAGATATTTTCAATCTTTTAAATCTTGGGTAAGCCCGGCACGAGCTTGAAAATTCAATCTCGACTTCCAGGATATTCTACACAATTCAATCTCTTAAGGATTGGTTCATTCCTTTCGAACTTGTATCATTCCAAATGTGCTTACTACAATCCCCTTCGAGATCACATTCCCATAAATTAGAGAGCGAGAGCGAAGAAATATAAGTAGCCTTTTAGACAACCAATGGGTATGGTGGTGTGCGATGAGATGCCGTTCCATTACTGTTCAGTGCGAATTGTCGTGTGTTCGAATCCTAGTGGAGCTAAAAATTTTTACTTTTATTTCTTTGTTTTTCAGAAGTCTTAAATTAACCAAAACTGGTGTGGGGTGGTCTTTGAAGTGTTTGAGGATGTCCTATGGCAAATGGCATGGCGGCGGAAAGGAAGAATAGTTATCTTTCCTGAGATCAAATCAATATTGCATATCGAGCTTAAGTTAACCTAGAATAGGCATAAAATGATCCAGCTTTGGGATTAAATTGTGCTCGAATTTTTTGCACAATTCAATCTTTTATAGGATTACCCCGGGTTATATGTAATCCTTCTTAGGATTAAAAAAAGTCGATCAACTCAATCATTATTTTGATCGGGTGAAGTATATCCGGGATTACGTTGATTTTATTACCGCTTAGGATTGATTTGATCCCATATGGATTGATTTTTTTTTTCAGTGTACCAAATTTACATGGAGTATATTAAGTTTGTGCAAAAGTATATAACAGGGAGTAAAGTTTATATATTCTTGATCGGCATCAACAGCCGAGTCGATATAGCCATGTCCGTCTGTCCGTCCGTCCTTCCTAATGAACAAACAGATCTCAGAGATGGTAAGATATAGAGGTTTGACGTGTATGGAACAATTGCTTCTTATACTTGCAGGCAGATCAAGTTCGTTTTCAATTTGTACCACGCCCCCTCCCGACCCGGAATTTAGAAAAAACGTTATATCTCCTACAGTTTTGAAGATAGACGATTCGTACCTTCTAGAGATAGTTAGTAATTCCCAAAATGTATCGAATTGCCGAAGAAATGATAAAGTTCGGATGAGCGGTTGTCAAGTTATGAGCAAATGAGTAAACCACCCCCCGCTCCTACCCCTCCCACCCTTTCAAAACCAACACCTCACAATCTTAGGGAGAGAGAGAGAGAGAAAGAGAGAGAGTTTTAGAGATGAGCGCACTAGTACTACATTCAGCTTCTCGAGGTACAGAGTATGTTATAGTCGGGCTTGACCGACGTTCTCACTTGTTTCATTATATTTAATACATAGAAATCGTTGTGCAAGCTGTGCTATAAATACCAAATATAAATATATTATAATATTCGCACACGGCTCGTTCCTTATCGTAGCTCTTTAAAAAGTTCTCGGGGTCAAAAAAAAAGGTGAAGTGCTGGCGGCCACGATCCCACGTCCGCAGTTTGTGTGAAATAAAAACTAAAAACGGGTTTAGATGTCAATTTCGTCAAAGTGGCGGCCATTAAAAACCAGACCAGAATGGTGACAATTCTTCATCGATTGCATTATTTTAGTGTAACTGGAGATATCATGGCCGCCAGTTTGGAAAACGTGGTTTCAAGATAAATGCTTTTAAAGTTTAAAGTAATTTGAAAATTGCTATTTCGAGTTTCGAAAAATCCTTTTGGGGCGGTGTACTAAAATATCATAGCTATAATAAAATGTAGTTCGAGTGCTTTAGTTTTAACGGTACTGAATTTAAAGAATAAACACTTAATTCGTTCCATAAATTTTAATTCATGAATAAGTTTGCAGAACTTCTAATGGTAAATACACTTTACATCCATGTTTCTTAAGAGCAAACAAAATGCGGTTCTAATTAATGAGTCAAAAGACGCTTCAATTACCTCAATACACCTGTTTATTGTTAAGATACGGGTTCTTATTAAAAAATATCAAAAATATTTATATAATATACTAAAATCGCAATTAAATCATTTTTTACATTGTCAAAAATATCGAGTTCCCAGTGAATATCACTTCCTTAATGATGTGGCTAGTTTACGTTAACTATTTAGTTTAAAAAACTAGTAAGGTTTTGGATTGGTTTGTTGGAGACGGCATGTTGCCGATAAGAATGATTTTCACAGAATATCCATGTGTGTGTGGTTCCACGTATACGAAGGCTCAAGAGGCTGGATGTTGCGGTTACATGACTGCTTTTTTGATAGGTTGTCTCGCAGGAATTTGGGATCCATATGTTCTAGAAATGTTTAAGCGAGTTTTTTTTTGTAGGCTTGAACATTTAGTTGATGTAAAGACGTGAATATTTAAGCTGAATGTCGCAGAGTTGGTTGGACATGTGATGGCTACACGTCAATGGCTGATGTCAATGTTGTGGATCGGACATGTGTGCCTGTAGCTATGTCATCAAGTTGACTGGACATGTCGTCAGCCGGTCTCTATTGGATAAGGCCGAGTCGGCCGATTGAACGGGCACAAGGGTTCTTGAGTGGCTACTTAAGCCAGGCTGAATAACTCTGATATGACGTCTTCATGTATGGTTCTTGTTTGCTGCGAATAGTTGATGAGTTGAATTGAAAACTCTTTTTATCGGTCGCTCATATGCATGAACGGGCGTATGTGTCGTTGCTGAGCGAACTTGTGTGCGGTGTTGTGTGTCGTTTACATTTCTTTATCTCCGTCGAAGTTCCACTATTTGTCAAAGAAGTTCTTCGACAATCGCAAGTTGTGTGCTGCAGAAGCCGTCAGTATGTTTTGATGAAGCCGCCTGTTGTATTCTTGGCAGTTTATGTATGTAAATTTGTTTTTATTTTTTTTTGCACATTGCAATGTTGTTGTTCAGTTTTGATTGAATTTTTGTTTTTGGGCTTTTGTTTAATGTTTTAAACAGATTTTACTTTTGTTATGTTGATGCTGCTGCAAGGCGTCGATGACGCGCTGCCCGCGCAATTCCAAGCATTAAAGGCGTCACGAAAGGCATTCTCCGGAATAGCCCTTGGATCCCCTCTGTCGTCTCAAAATGTTTGCCTTTCATTGGCTTTTTAAGGCAAGGAAACAAAAAACAAGTCCGGGGGGTCACATCTGGGTTGTAGGGTGGCTGCGGAAGCGTTGGAATGCTGGCTTAGGCACACTCCTCAGTGCACTGCAGTAAGCACTTTTGGGACCATTTTCGCGCACACCTTGAGCATGTCCAGGTCTTCATCGGCGAACTTTGGCCGTCCCTCCAAAAAGGCCTGGTGACACCGAAACAGACCACTTCTTGCTAAAGCAACATCAGGGTAATTCTGCCTGATCATATAAAACGTCTTTGTCGTAGATTTACCGAGTTTCACGCAGAATTTTATTGCGCTGCATTTTCGGCTTGCACCACTCATAGAGACACGTCGCGTAAAAATGCCTGTCCTGACTCTCCAGGTGCTTGGAGAGAACTGATCAGCCGGACGTTCGTTAGCTAGGTACGCCCCTCTACCGAATCCAGTCGGTGCACGCACGCTCCGAAGTACGGATGAAAATCAGTCCTATTACTTTCCGGATAAACCCTGAATAACATCTCCAGAGTAAAGTAAGTGCTTGTTGTAGAATGCTTTTTGCATCAAAATCGTTAGTGTGTCCGCTCTGAGCACAGTGGGCCGCAATTGCTGTTTTTTGTGTGTTGATCTCGTTTCGTCTTTTATATATTTTTCTCTACCTTTCTGGGAATTTTCGGATACCATTTCGATAAATCGATGCGTCTTTGGATGTGATTCCCGAATCTATTTAATTTTGGAGATCTTCGAAATAGTAAAAGTGCTAATTCTCAAAAGCACGCGTCATCGACGAAGAGGCCATGTCAGTGCTATAAGGCGGGTGGGGTTTCAGCATTTTAAGGTATGTTTTGACCGGCTGCGCAACATGTGGTCGAGCGTGGACATGTTGCAAAGTAACCTTATTATGCCTTTGCTCGTATTCTGACCATTTTAGTGTCAGTGCTCGGCTTGGGTTACCCTGAGATGGTTTTACTCGGTTGTAGCAGCTCAGGGTACACCACGCCCAATTAATCCCACCAAATACAGAGCAAGACCTACGACGTTGGAGTCGATTTTGTCGTATTAACGGTCAACTCGTATGATGAGACGATACAAAAATCCTTTTTTTACCGAAAAGTAAACTTTCCCGCAAAATTTTGATTTGTGGGAACAAAATTTGATTTATTTCGAGTACACAAAAACTATGTTGTTTACATTTCAGCGAAACGTAACATACTGAAAAAGAAAGCCTAAGGATGAGGCAACAAAAAAAACTTGATTGGATAAAAAGCTTCGATGGCACGAAAGGCCGTCACTCAGCATATACTAAGCTTGACCATATCTGTTAATGTCGATTAAAAAAAACTGACAAAAACCAAGGACTGCACACGATTATATCGCGCTGCCAGCTCTCGTACATACTCAAAAGTAATTTGTACTTCACTGATTTCATATATTATTATTTTTTACACTTTTTCCATCTTCAAGTGCACACAAGGCTGGACATTGAACATGTACTTATACTTACAATGCACAGCAATTTTCATACTCCTGCTCTTAATATGCTCATCCAGTTGGGCCCAGCTCCCACTCCACTTGGTTACCATAGCCACATAGCGCCTTTGGGGCTTAATTAATGCACTTGCGTGTTAATTCAACTCGAGCGCAACATTAAGTGCTCACTCAAGTTAAATTGCTTTGGTTGCACAGATAAATGCCCAAGAGCTTCGCTGGCCTTAATTCCGCTTCCGTTTCCCTTTTTTGTAATTATGAAATCAATTGTAAACAGAAATCGCCATCAACTGTCAGAATGTAAAAAGAAATTACAAATTTGTATTGCACCCCACACACACACACACACATCATTTGTGCCGAAAGGAATAAGAAAACAAAAGATTGAGTGAGTGGAGCAAAGGCATACCGAATCCTGTTGCTGACAGTTCGCTTTATTGCATATTAAATTGCCCGAGTCGAAAAATGTCAGAGGGAAATCAAAACAACAAGCAACAAGCGGCAGCAAGCGGCAACAATCAGTTTGAGGACTAGCCCGGAAGGACATTACGAAGGACAGCAAAACAACATACTTACTTAAGTAGGGGAGGATAGCATGTGTGTGTCTGTGTGTGTGCGGCAAATATAATTTAATAAGAAAGTGTTTTGACTTGAAAGCCAACTAAATGCAAGGATTTGCTGAGATAAATAAATGTTGCAAAGTTAACCAATTTGCAAATATTCAATATATTAAATAAATTTTAATCCAGGATCTATATCTTGCATACATTATTAAAATAAAATACTGTTTCAATACCCTCCAGCCCCATACTTACGTTCATCCTTACGTATTAATATTATGCATATATTTTTAAATTTAATTTCTGCATTACACAGCCCCAAACAAACAATGTTTAAGTCCAAAAAGCTTAATAAATTTACATATACTTGTATGTAAATTAATAAAAAAGGACTGCAGGCCATTTACGAAAAGGAAGCTCGTAAATCGCTGGAATTTCCACTACACGCGGCGTATGCGTAATATTCTCTCTCTCTCTCTCTTTTTTGATATCCTGGCACTTGAGTTTCTGGCTCACATGCTACACGCTTTGTGTTTTAAGCGATAAAATTTCTCACACAGAAAATCACAAGTTTATGGGTCGTTGGTATCCCGCTTAATCAGTGACTTCTACTTTCATTTTGCATCCAATTTTGCAGCCTTAATCACTGTCTGTGGCTAATTGGGTGCTAAAAATATAAAAACAATTACAATTAATTTATTTTGTCGTCTGCTGGTTTTTGACTTGATGTCAACTTTTGGTGGGTTCTAAAATTTATGGGCTTAAATGTTGAATTCTTAAAGAAGAGAAAGCAAACAAATTTTATGGAGGTGAAAAATTTAATACTAAAACCACTGAGAGAACGGCGCACAGTAATTATTTCTCTCCATGGCCATTTTAAAGTTTAATATGAATATCTAGTTAGTGTGGAATGGTGATCTCGAAAGTCAATTTCAACAATTTTTTATAAGGCTTCCTTTTTGATAAGTTTTTTTTTTTTGAGGGGTCTATTACATTTATCTTTCAGATGAAGTCAAGCAAGATATGAATGGAAAGGTAATTAAGCTGTCAATAATCGCGAAGAGAAAACTATTGAACCGACTTAAAACAATGTTCTACAGTATGGCCAAAATGGGTGCTCTTACATAAACAAAGTTATTTATTTTGGAATTCGCAATGAATCATTGCAATAGTGACATGAGGTGAACTCTGTCGACTGAAAGAATATAGGCAAAGCCTGCAGATGATAAAACCGGGAGGGTCCTAAAACAGCTGTACAGTCCACCATCCTCCTTTGTGGTGTGTGTATCCTGCATAAACAAACCAAAAATTAGAATGTATAGACTAAACGATTGCACAGTCGACTCCGTTTCTGCAAGAAATAAGACAGCTCTTTGCTTTCACTTCCTTTGCGGACTGCGTAACTGCGTAAATTTTATCTCAGAACCTTATTGCTTCATGATATATTAACATTTTGCCTGCTTAAACGTTGGATGATAAAATCTCGAATATTATATTATAACTTACGTACATGTTTTCTGAGGAAAATTATTCCTGTACCCCCGGTTCGAAGCCGAACTAAGGTTCAATGATTCGTGGGTTCGAACCCCGGAGTGAAACGCTAAGGATTTTTATAAAGTTTGCAGCCCTGATAAAAGTTAAAAAAAAACATTTTTTGACGATATTTCAAGGACAAGACGTAAATTACTCAACATTACTCAACAACAAATCATTTGGTTTTGAAGTGATGTAAATAGCTTTTTTATACCCTGTACCCATTGAAAATGGGTAAAAGGGGATTATGAAGTTGTACAAATGTATGTAACAGGGAGAGGGAAGCATTTCCGACCCTATAAAGTAAATATATTCTTGATCAGCATCAACAGCCGAGACGATTTAGCCATGTCCGTCTGTCCGTCTGTCTGTCTGTATGAACGCATCAATCTCAGAGACTGTAATTGTTAGGGCCACAAGTTTTGGAATGTATGTAGGTGTAAACGGTACCCAGATCAAGTTTGCTCCATGTTTGGCAAATCCCTCCTCCATCTTCTTCTAGCCGCGAAAAACTGTCAGAGCTACAATTTTGAAGTTTGAACCTAGTGACTTAATATAAGGTCTTAAATAAAAGTCTTGCGGTATTTTTATTGAATTTTCAATTGTTCATAAAATTGGTTATAATAATGCGATTTAAGTCAAATATGCGCCGTTTTGTTCGATGTGTGTGGCCTGGCGTTGTCCTGATGGAAGACAATTCGGCCTCTGTTGATCAAAGATGGCCTCTTCTGCATGAGTGCTGCATTAAAGCGGTCTAGTTATTGGCAGTACAGGTCCTAATTGAGCGTTTGGCCATCGGGGAGCAGCTCATCGTGGATGATTCCCTGCCAATCCCACCAAACACACAGAAGAACCTTCCTGGCCGTCAATCCAAATGGGTGTGGCACCCATACATCGAGCTTCTTTTTGAATCCAAGCTTCTTCAAATGGTTTATAACGGTTTGATGACTCATGCCCAGCTCTTGGCCGATGCTACGGCTGCTACTATGCCGGTCTCTTTCGATCAATTCAGCGATTTTATCGCAATTTTCGACGACAGCGCTTCCGGACCGTGGCGCATCTTCGATCACCTCTGCACCAGAACGAAAACGTTGAAAGCATCGTTGTGCGGTGGAAATAGAAACTGTATCGGGTCCATACACTGCACAAATTTTATTGGCAGCATGAGATGCATTTTTGCCTTTATCGTAGTAGTACTGTAAAATATGCCGTATTTTATCTTTATTTTGCTCCATGTTTGCGACGCTATAACACACAAAACAAACAACAATAAATCAAACACGTCTTAGCGCGTGAAAAGAGCTTTCCAAAAAGCTCTAGCGTGAACCGATGCGACGAATACAACTAGAACTACGCGCATGCAAAGATAAGCTTGCCGAAATACCGCAAGACTTTTTGACAACCTTATATGATATTGCTCCCTTCAACAGCAGAAACCAATAGTTGTTTGACCATGATTATAGGAAAGTCCGTTGCTTAAAGTGTTCCCAAGTCATTCTGCTGCTTTCCTCTCCAATAAGCTATTTGGTTCATGTCATTGGCAAATTTGACTTTCAGACTTTCTCTAAGTACCCGCTCATCTCATTTGATTGTAAATGTAAATGTTGGCTACACAGCTTCTTCAACTGGGCCAAGCCAAGCTTCTCTCAATCTCTTGGCGTGTGTGCTTTAAATTTTTCGCACAAGAGAAAGGGACCTACAGTTTAACGCCGGATCCGAACGGCAAAATTGAGAATTTGCGTTTTCATTGGTAGTTACTTCACAGCTGGCGCCAATAGTTGGTGAAGGTGACCGTATGTGTAAAAGCTAATTTCTAAAGAAAGAAAAAAACTTTTATTATTAGATGTTCAGAGGCGGGATCGAACCCACGACCTCCCGCCCAGCAGACCAGCACACTAACCACTGGGCCACACACATCACATTCATACATTCATTTGATTAGTTTTCAGATAAGTTGGTTGTATTACCAGGTGTTTTTGAAGTCTCTCCATATAATGTGCTCTTGGAAATGTGCTTAAAATTAATTAATTTTTTTTTTTAAGAAATAATCGTAAATATCGGTTGAAAAAATATCGTATCAAAATAACACTTATCGTTTAAATAAAATATCGATAAATACTATTGACAACCCTAGCGTGTAATTGGCCTGGTCCCCATGGAAGGATCCACCGCTGCTACATGGTGAGGAAGAAAATCGATATCCAACAGGCTGGGGATATCACCTTTATCATGAAAAAGTGGTGCTTTACGGTCAGCAATATCCGAGCGCACGGTGGTTTTGGCGGTAGCCACAAGGTGCTTCGAGAAGCGGCCTGGTAGGGTGACAAGGGGTGACAGGCTCTGGCTCCTTCGAACTTTGGTGTTTCTGAAAAAGGAGAAAACAATGTAGGTTCTGCACCGAGGGTACCAAAGTTATACGTAGTTTTGGCCAGCGGAGTTGTGGTGTGATCGCCAGTTTTCTGGTTGTCGTCATCCGAATGCGGAATCAGGGTAGTGGACTAAGCGGACTAAGCACAATATCGGTAATAATTGGTGATCCCATGACAGACTGTGTATAAATTATCTCATTAAGCTTAAAATACCTACTTTACTTACTTATAAACAGCTTCGTTTTCTTAATTTTATGTATTATGTTTAATAATATTGACTGAAAGATGTAAGACGTCATCATCCAATTTCATGCTTAAAATTACCTTGTATATACAGAAGTTCGTGCTCCATATTGAATACATTAATTTATCTTCAGCAAGTCGTCTGGGAAAGTGTCTTTTGGCATTACCAACTAAGTACTCATGTGTTTGCATTTAATTGCAATTTCTCATCTATGTGTTAGATAAACTTTAATTTTACTCTGTAATATTTTATGTGACAGATTGCGTTATGTAGATGAGACACGCGTTCTTCACTTCACATAAGAGCATGATTTTATTGAATTTTAGAGCTAAAATTCTTTGATATTGAAAATATTTTTAATTTCAATTTAACACTTTTGCGTATCAAATTAATATTTTTAGTATCAAATTAATAACCAAAATATCAATTTGATACATTCTAAGTTTAAATTGATACCAATATCTGCTTTAGATTGAGACAACGCGTATTAAATTGATATTGATGCAAATATTATTGGGTGTTATTTTATAATTTTTCCAGTTTGTGGTCCTAGAAACTTCTTGGAGTGGTTTCTCTAAAATTTATTTAAAAATTTCTTTTAAGGTTAATTTACGATTCAATCAAACTACAAAAGTTTACAGAAATCACAAAACTTTTACTTTATTTAGCGAATAAAAAGGAAAACGAACAAAAAAAATCAAACTTCAACAACAAAATTGCACATTTTGACATTCAAAAACCAAATCAAATTGAAAAATTTAAAATCTATATCTCCGTACAGCACGATATTGATATCCCTCCTTAGTGAGCACAGAACTCTCGCCATTGGTTGGACCCTCGACCATTACCGCCTCCGTCTCCAATGGAGGCAAATACTCCCGACTAACTTCACGCAATTCAACCGGTTGCTTGGCCGGCTGCTTGTAATGATAGCCATCCTCTTGAAGTTGACCCGTGGGAACATCGGCTACTCACCTCAGGTGCCGACTCCCTCTGTGGCCGGAGCTTCAGTTTCCTCCGCAGGAGTCTCAGTGGTTGGTGGTGGCAAATATTCACGAACCAATGACTTGGGCTCCGGTGCGGCCACCACTTCCTCCGTATCGTCAGCCACTATGGGTGCAGCAGCTGCCTCAGCGGGTGGCAAATAGAGATTGCTGGGTGGTGGCAAGTATTGTTGTGGCAAATGTGAGACATCACGACGTTGACGCAGCTTAAGGCGACGCACAGTGCGATACTCATAGCCCTCTGCACCTCTGACCGCAGGTTCTTCGGTGGCATCAGCGGGTGGTAAGTACTCCGTAACAGGTGGAACATATTCAGCAGAAGCCACCAATTCGTTAACATCTCGACGAAGACGTGAGGCTTGAGGAGCAGCCAAAGCGGCACTGGCCACAGCCGACAAAGTCAACACACTGCTCAGAGAGAAGATTTTCTGAAAAAGGATTTAAAAATAGAGAGTTTGTATATAATCAAGTCCTAGACACTCACCATTTTTCAAGATTTTGGTAAATTTTGCGTGTGGCAATTGAAGCTGACGAAAACTGTTTGATGATTTGGCTACGGCCAACCTCACAATTTATAGCAAAAATTGCTTCAATTTTTTGGTTTTCAAGTGGCTGCCACTTGAGAGCCCCCCCGAACCATTTGCCTTGCTTCAGTTTCGTGGGCAATGTCAAGTGGCTCATGAGTTAAATTGTTGACCTTTCTTGCATATTTGAGGTGTTAATTTGCTGTCAGCTCAAGTGATGAGGAAGTCCATAGGCCTCTCAGTTTGTTCTAGCCAATTTGTTTACTAATTAACATAAAATTATTAATAGCAAATGTTGACTCTTTTATGCAAATATATTTTAATATACCGCCTGAGCCTCAGCCTCAGCCTCTTCCTTTGGCCAAAACAAATATAAATCAAGTCTTGGTGCCTGAAGGGCGGCCTACAGTTTTTCCTTTTAAAGTTTTGCTTCTTATCAACATTTATTTTCCCTTTTCCCAGACTTGTTGCTTTTTAAAGTGTCTCCTTTTTTGTACTGGTAAAGCCACTCATGTGTTATATTTTATGCCTCTGTGTGCGTGTGGGGTATAATTTATAGTACAGCCGCCTAGGATATGTTAAGCCATAAATTGTGCGAGCCTCATTGATTTTTGTGTGGCTCCCGACTTGTGATTCTTATGTAAATAAATACACCAAGTATTTTTTTTCTTGTTTTTGTTTCAATTTTGTTGGCTTTGTGGAGTGTTAAGCGTGTTTCAGTTAGAAATTCGCTTTGAAATCGCCAAATTTTGAATATATTTGGAAAATTTGAGAGGGGCGTGCCATATACATTATTTATTAACTGATTCAAAATGTCATTTCAACTTGAACTCATGGCAGTTACTCTTCTACCCTCACTTTCTTTCCAAAATTCCCAACTATGCGATTAGATTGCCGATTGTGGGATCAAGTAGAATAAGAGTTCGAATAACAAGCTAAACTCAATCCCGAGCGTTTTTTCTTTGACAGACAAACTGAATTCAATAAATTCAATAACACGAACTAACAATAAGAATCCTTTCTCTATCCTATCGTGCTCCAGTCCAAGGTGAGTTTACTATTAAGGTGACGTACTCAGCACAGCTGCTCTGTTTCGAAGGGCCTTATCAATTGCTGTCTCTTTTTAGCACATGGTTCTCAAAACCTTGGTGGAATTATATAAGGTGAAGCCAAGCGAGACAGCGCTCTTTCTGTTTGTAGGGCCAAAAGGTTAGTGTGCTGTGGATGCTAGAAACGAACGGCAATTCACAAGCAGAGACAAACAAATGCTCTGCCGTCTCTTTCTATCTCACAGTTATACATCAACTGGCCCTCAACAGAGTCTGATGGCTTCACCTTGTTAATTCCATCATGCTCAGAGCAATTCTCATCTGTCTGAGAGAGCCAAGAGAGCGAGTTGCCTCTTTTCTACTTGAATTTGAGAAAATCTAACATCGCTTGGAATTAACAATTTCATTTCATGAAAAGCTTGGAAAGCTCAAACTACCACATATCCCTACATATCGGAACCACCAAAACGTTTATTGTCGATTTCTCCTCTTTTAGTTTAAGAAAATCACGAATTTCTCTGTTATATGTTAGTTTATGATGTATGTAGAAGATGCTAAATCGTCCCTTCATATAGAAAATTAATTTTGTTTAGACAGAACTAATTAAAGGATTGCAATAATCAGTGATTAAAACTGAAACGAATAACGATTAGGGTTACGGTTATACACTGATAAAAAAATCAATCGAAAATCAAGATTATAATCTTGAATCAAAGAGAAATGGTGTTAGAATTCGACAAACACCAGATAATCTTAACCCAACGTTATATTCTCAATTTTAATCTTAATCCACTAATCTTGGATAAAGATCGTTTATACTCGACTTTAAGATGAAACAATCTAATGTTTTAATATGAAAATAAGACAAAAAAATTATATTATAAGTATTATAAGTTGCAAGATGATATATCTTGTTTTTAAGATTTTTAATCTTATTTCAAGGTAGTTCAATCTTGTTTTTATAAGATTGCAAGATTCTCGAAAAACATATTTTCAGTCTAGATTTTAGATTGATTTTTTTTCTCAGTGTAGTTTTGGCCAATCGATTTTCTCCGGTTACGGTTGTATTACGGTTGTGGTATATGGGTTATTGTACGGGTTACGGTTATTAATCTAATTCTGTTTCGGGTTTCGGTTACGGTTACGGTTATTGGTTTAAAAAATCACTTTGACAAATCAAGCAGACTAAAGCGGCCCCATTAGAAATCACGTTTAATGCAATGCGGCTTAGACGAGTACATCACATTCTTTCTAATAAATGACCGATCCATTTGAGTCAAGCCGTCAATTTAAAGGGAAATCATAAGCCCTTCGTACTCGATTCAAAACACAGGCAACTTAAAAAGTCGGCTTAACAGAAGAGTGTAAAAATGGGGCCCGGAAAATGCTTGTTTTTGTTTTGTTTTTGTCGCCCACTTTCAATATGTTAGGGTAGACTGGTTCAGACTATAAAAATTGTGAAAATTAAAGAATCTCCCGACGGATTGTAAAAGTTTGACACGAAAAAATATTTTAAAAATTTTCCTCGGAATTTTTGTTTAGGCATTTAAGAAATTACTTAATTCTGTTGACCATGGCTGAAATTTTGCTCAGGTGTCTTTTTTTTAAGGTCAGCTACAAATTACTGGGTATAAATTTAGAGACGATTGCTGAAAAAAATTGTGTTTCTGAACTGAATTTCTGAGGAAAATATAGAAAATATTCGTTCGCGTCAATCTTTCAGAATCTGTTGAGATATTTTTCAAACTCCAAAATTTTTTATTTCTGCACCAGTTCAATGTTTGGGTAACAGCAGTGTCCACCAACGAACTAATCTAGAGTCAAAGAACGAATAAAAATTGTTTATTCCTTATTTTTATCCACTGTCAAGATCACAACGTAACTTGTCAAGCTAACGGCACAAAGCTGACAAGCTGTCAATATGACGGAGTGCCAGAAACATTTTTATACTCTGTACCGAAGGTACATAGAGTATATTAAGTTTGTGCAAAAGTATGTAACTGGAGAAGGAATCATTTCCGACCATATAAAGTATATATATTCTCGATCAGCATCAACAGCCGAGTCGATTTAGCCATTTACGTCTGTCCGTCCGTCTGTCACTCTGTATGAACGCGTCGATCTTAGAGACTATAAGAGATCAAGATACAAGTTTTTGCAAGTACATAGGTGTTTACCGTACGCAGATCAAGTTTGTTTCAGATTTGCAAAATTTCCCCCCTTCCCCTCCATCGTCGCTTAATATATATTATCTTAGGCCCTTAATCTATCTATTCTGGAACACACAAACAGATCTTAGCAAAAACACAGAAGTTATTCACGAAACAAAGTTTGCCAAAATTTTAAACATTTTTTTGCGCCAATCATAAAAACTTGGCAACCCTTAGCGGCTGCTGGTACCTATGTTGGTACACAGATGGCGACTCCTTAAGTAGAGGGCGGCTTTGGAATGAATCTTCAAGCCCAGCAGCTTGAACCTTTGGACTTGAAAGTTTCTAGTACGTGTCGCATTTGCTTGTAATTAAAACAAGTATAATAGTTGGAACACTAACTAAGAAATTTATCTCTCACTCAAACAGTAAGACTAAGGCTTTTTGTTAATTGCTGACGGATTATGAGCTTAGACTATCTTGGTTTGCGCGGTTTTTAAAATTAATGATCTTGCGCCGACTGAAACTTGCTAGTGCCAAAAAAAATTCGTTAGAAACAGTCTTGTAGGGAGCCCATGTTTGGTCAAATCAATTTTGGGCATTTGAATGGAATATCCAGCCTTGTCCTTAATTTCACTTCCACAGAAGTTTTGTGATTTTGAGACAAAATCTAGTTCGGTAAATCGGTTTAAAGTCACAAATTTTTTGTGAAGGCTAATAATGTCTGGTATTCTTGCAATTGCACCTACCGATCGTTGGAATTAGTCGAGTTCTTATAACCAGCTAAAAACAATCCCGAGTGTTTTTTTGGTTTAATCAAATTTCAAGTTTCAAATCAAGGTAGCATGAGTTAAAGAGAAGAATTTCGGGACTTATATAATTCCTGCTTAAATCCATCCTTTCGTAATTGGTTTTAAGAAAAATCTGACATTGTTAGGGAAGTCTATATATTATGCTAACTTGTCAGGTCAGAAGGCTTGAAGAAGCCTGAAGGTTCCATTTCGTTTGTCTTAAGAAACACCAGAAACTCAGGAGTTTTTGTTGTAACCGTTAACCGATTGGGTGACGTCACGCGGCAGCCTACGGATTCCGGGTTTCTCCTTACGATCTCAGTATACCAGATCTACTGACTTTGAATATCGTAGGGAGGAAGACCAGAGCAATCAGCTTACGAACCCCAGATTTTTACAGGCCTTTTGCATAAAATGCATTGTAATTATAAAATTATTATGAATATTTTCTTTCATCAAGTATTTATTCGGTAAAAGCCGAAGTATTCTAATACTCTAATAAAGTGCAAGTTTTCATGCTGAAAAAATGGACTTATTTCATGCCATGAAATTACTATTTTTGTGAAATTTCATGCAACCAAATGTACTTATTTTGGTAAACATGCTGCAAAGTCCAACGGGGTATGAGACAAATAACTCTATGTAGAAGATGTAAAGTTAGCTCTTTATGCTATAACTTGGATTGTCTGTATATAACTAATTCAAGGACTATACTAATTCAAGATATTCATTTCAAATATGTTGCAATTGCCTTTTTGTAGCAAACCTTCCATGAACATGGCAAAAAATGCTATGTTCAAAAGCACATAAATGTAATCTATATATATAAAACTGTTCAACCTGACTAATTGACTGACTGGTGACCGTCGCACAGCCTAAACCATAAAGATAGGAAGATGAGATTTTCACAGTAGTTTTATCTTATGC
The DNA here is from genome assembly GCA_018904275.1 of Lordiphosa clarofinis. NCBI lineage: Eukaryota > Metazoa > Arthropoda > Insecta > Diptera > Drosophilidae > Lordiphosa > Lordiphosa clarofinis. The sequence continues at coordinate 23,679 of JAEIGQ010000462.1, forward strand.
TGAAAGTGAGTACTAAGAACGGATTTTAGAAAATTCTGTCGGGAAATGTGGAAAATTCGCGGAAAACTGTTCTATGAAACTTTTTTGTTTTTCATCCGATCAACTTCAAACTCATTTTCAAAGATCATATGAAAATTCGACAACAACTGCATACCAATCTTCCGGAAAATTCACCCCCCTGGGTAGAAAGCGGGTGGTCAAGGTTGTATGAGGGAAACTTTAGTTGCCAGCGATTAGCGCCAAACTCATTTTCAAAATAACACATAACAAAATATAAAAAAAGTGATTTTCAAATTTTGGAAAATCTATCCCCAAAAGTCGAAAAATTCACGGAAAACTGTTGTATGCAACTTTTTATTTTTATTCGATCAGATTCAAAGTTTGAATTTCAAACTCATTTTCAAAGATCTATATGAAAATTCAACATTAACAGTGTTGCAATTTTCCGGAAAATCCCACCCGGAAAAGTCGGAAAAGCGTCGGAAAATTTGTATGGTAAACATTTTTTTCATCCGATTGACTTGAAACTCAGTTTGCAAGCATAGTACGCAAAGTATTCGACACGTGTTTTCCTAATTTTGGAAAACCCGCCCAAGAGGATAATGGCCGGAATATTCTGCATGCAAAAAACTATTTTTTACCTGATTGGCCGATGTTGAAAAATTTGACCCAACAGCCGGAAAATTCCTGGGAAAAGTCTGCATGCAAAAAACTATTTTTCTTCCGATTGACTTCAAACTCGGTTTGTAGGGATGAATTACTAAATTATTAATAATTGAATTTTCCGATGTTGGAAATACCGTGGGGATACCCACTGGGAAGAGGGAGAATAGTGGGCGGAATGTGGTTGGTAAGTGGGTGGAATTGGGTGGGATGTGGGCGGAAAGTGGGAGGTATGTGGGTGGGTGGAAGTGGGCGGGAAAAGGCAGGAAGTGGGAGGGATATGGTACGATAGGCGCGGAAAGTGGGTGGGAAGAGGGGCGGGATTTGGGTGAGATGTGGGTGGTAGGTGGGTGAGATATGGGGGTAGGTGGGTGGGATGTGGGCGGGAGTGGGCGAGAAGTGGGGAGAAGGGATGAGGTGAGATGTGAGTGGGATGTGGGCGGAAAGTGGGTGGGAAGTGGGTGGGATGTGAACGGGAAGAGTGCGCGAAGTGGAAGGGATGAGGGTGGGATGTGGGTGGGTAGTGGTTGGGATGTGGGTGGGATGTGGTCGAAACGTGGGTAGGAAGTGGGCGGTAAGTGGGTGGGATGTGGGCTGGAAGTGAGTGGAAAGTAGGTTGGAAACGGTTGGAAGTTGTGTAAGAATATTTGACTCTCACGATTGACTTCAAACTGATTCTGATATTGGTTCCATACTGTTCAATGCGCAGCGAAGCGCGACGGGCCTTTTGCTAGTTAATTTATAAAGTTTCTTGTTTAAGAAAGTTTTTGCAGCATTTTAGTTGAAAATTGTATAATATTTTTGGAATTTGATGGTGAATGTTCTTAAGGAAGAAGCTTCAATTGAGTTGTTAAGCTAAATTTAAATTTAAAAATTCACCATAACAACTTGGCCTTGAACATCTCAAATGTAAACACTTTCTGGACTAAATTCATTTCTAAAACATTCCCTTTTGCACATCTCATATATTTATATAGGCTCGTTTATAAAACAACCAATTTGCATGTCAGGTCATTGAATTCCCCCTTTCTTTCCTAAGAAAAAAAAAAAGCACCACCTGAACCTTAAAGCCTGCTCAACTGTAGCTTAGCGTCCATTAGCCGTTAAAGCCGCCTTGTAAAGTTCACCTGGATACGGCCAACTCGTTCGTCAAGTACGCCCGCGGGTCTCTCTGGGCAAGGCGCAACTCTTGAAAATGTGGAAAATGCTGTTTGCACAGCAGAAGGAAAAGAGCAGCCAAACAAAACACACAGAGAAATCCTAAACCAAGTCGAAGGATGTTTATGCAAATTTTGGGCAGTAGTTAAGGCCGAAGGCGTCAAGAATTTGATGCCGCATTTATTAAGTTAAAATATTTATATACATTTTAAATAGGCAAAAGGCCAGCAGAAAAAAGGGTTCCATCATATCGATTTACCAAAGCTATTTACAGAATTTAAATTACTTTCACAAAAAAGCAGAGAATCTCAACATGGAAATCGCATTTGAGGCTACAACCTGTCCCAGGACATGCAATTGCCATCATTCAAATAATGCAGCTAATTGGACTATAATTCTTGAGTTTGAGTTTGAGTGGCTGTGACAACATAATTAAATTAGAATTAGATGGGGAGAACTTAGTGTTTGGTAGTTAAGTTTTTATTAAGGATTGGCTGAGTTGCTTTTTGGCTGTCAAATTTATTGAAAAATTGATGAGGTGTGTGTGTGAGCATAAAAAGAAAATACAAAACCGACAAACCTGTTCAACCCGGCATATATTTTGATAAGCCAAAGTGGCAAATAAATTGGCTTGTCAAGTTTTGGACACAATGACAATAAATTGCCTGACAGAAGTAGGTGAGTTAGCACTCAATCTGCTCTCATCAAAATTGACATTATTTGATTGATATCAATGTCAAATCTATTGAAATTCAATATTTTTTGTTTTAGAAAACTTAAAAAAAAATCATAAAAATCTTTCTTAATCAAAGTAATATTTATTCTGATAGAAATGAGAAATAAGAAGGGTTATAAAATGTAAAATTTGTTAAACACACAAAATGCATTCCTTTTCTGAAATTAACTTACATATAGTTCTCTTTCTCACAACTGCTTACTTTTCCCCTTAAATATTTATAAACTTCAAAATGAAAATGTAAAGCAACATATAAAAAAGGCAAAAAATCCTTGCTCGGTTCAACGTGTTTGAGGAAAGCCTATTGAATATTTAAATTTCAATTTAAATTGGCCTAAAAATATAACAAATAAATTTGATTAACAGTCAACAAATTTAGTAATCATGGAGTAGACTCTATCCATTTCATTTCTGGTTGCCTTAACCCCAATTAGCTGCTCGTTCGCTTGTAATAATTAACTGAGGAAAAGGGCTACATTTTGTTGTATTGTTCAACGTGGCGTATGCGTAATGTTTAGCGAAAAGAATTTCAAAGTGCGTTCCATGTTGACGTTTTGACTTTGACGTTGACGTTGCTTGCCTACAGAAAGTCATATTTCATTAAAAACCAAGCAGGAAGCCAGCATAGGGTCTAGCATAGGGTGGGTCCTACGTGTACCTGCGGCTGTGTTAATTTCCCCCGACGCCTTGCAACCAACATCATAAAAATAAAAATATATACAGAATATTCCCTTACTTGAATTGCAACTTGAAAGTGGAATGAATGAATGAAAACAAATACGAATAAAGTCAGGGGAGGACAACGTGGGTCAACAAACAGTTGAAATAACAACAATTTGATTTTGTTTGCCTAACTGGGACCGCTTTGTCTCCTCGCCCTCCTCGAAATTGGTTTGTACTGCAAGTTTTTGCCTAGGGTGGGAGTATTAGAGATGGAATTCAAGTTATTATATTGTTGGCGCTGCCTTGACTCCTTTTGTACTAAAAGGTGAGACTTAAGAAACATAAAATAGTTTTAGTAAATTAGTAGTTGTAAAGAAAGAGGAGGTATATAGTAATAAAACGAGAAGGCCAAGCTAACTTCTGTCTTTGCCGAAGTTTTAATACCCTTGCAAATGTTTTAATACGACAGAGTTTACGAACGTCAGCATTAAAACAAACCCCATTTTTCTGATAAAAGCCACTTTTCGACCGATAATTTCTATGGCAGCTATAAGATATAGTCATCCGATTTTGACCAAAACTTCCAAATCTGTGTAAAAGCGTATAAAACTAATAATTGTCGAAGCGGAAGGCGTTTACATTAAAACAAAAAGTTTTCTTACAAAAACCCACTTTTCGACTGATAGTTCCTATGGCAGCTATAAGATATAGTCATCCGATCCGGTCGGTTCCGACATATTATCAGTGTGCAGTAAAAAGAAGACTCTGAGCAAAGTTTCAGCCCGATAGCTTTAAAACTGAGAGACTAGTTTGCGTAGAAACAGACAGACGGACGGACAAAGCTCAATCGACTCAGCTCGTCGCCCGGAAGGGTCGGAAATGAATATTTCTATGCGTTGCAAACTTCTGGGCAAAATTATAATACCCTTTGCAAGGGTATAAAAATAGTCGAGTTTTAACGGATGCGAATACTCTTTAAAGTTTTTGTGTATAACTCATACGCAGTTTTACCTATTATCATGGGGTCTGTTCCGAATTTCGACTCGATTTTCGTGTAAACTTTAGTATTTTGCAGTCAAATTTGAAAACGTTGTATAGAAGGCGACATATATACCTGCGGCTACTAGATCAGGTATAACAAAACTCGGAATTGTGGCAGCAGCTGAAACCGATTGCTTAGGGTTAGGTTAGGTTGCGATGGCTGAGAGCGACAAGTCGCTCTCCCACTTAGGTCATATATATTCCCTGTTATTCCTTTTTAGTACCTCGTTACTGAACCATTGTGTGGACAGAATAAATTTGAGTAGTGCTGGGATCTCTAGCCCGGATGTCTCCGACAGTTTGAGTAGCAGAGGTTGACCAAGTGTCCTGAGTCTCCTTCTACTCAAGGCGGGGCAATGGCACAAAAGGTGTTGTACCGATTCCTCCTCTTCTTTGTGTCCGCAACTTCTGCAAAAGTCGTGGTAAATGACGCCTAGGCGTTCTGCGTGTCTGCCAATGAGACAGTGACCTGTAAGGGTCCCTACCAGAAGTGCTATGTGGTTTCTACTGTGACGTAAAAGTGTGTTAGTACGTTTTTTGGTCGAATGTTGGCCCACGTAAGCCTCTCTACTGCACAGGAGGAAAGGGTTTTCCACCGATTCGTAGCGAGACGAAGTGTTTCAGCTTTAGTGTGAAGCTTATATGTCGCCATAGGAATCCCTATCGTGCTCCTCTCTGAAAGGAGCTCGATGGTGGTTCCTATTCTGGCCAGTTTGTCCGCAGACTCGTTACCTTCTATGTTGCGGTGTCCAGGTACCCATATCAGGTGTATACTAAAATGTCGTGCGATCTCGTTGAGAGATAAGCGACATTTAGTAAGTGTTTTAGCATTGTTGGTGTGTGAGTCAAGTGCTTTAAGGGCGGCTTGACTCTCTGAGTATATAAACATTTCCTTCCTTGACCGGGAGTGTGCTAAGGTAGGTGGCAGCTTCCTGGATGGCTACCACTTCCGCTTGGTACACACTACAATGGTCAGGAAGGCGGAACGATAAGTTCAAATCTAGGTTGGGAGAGAAACTCCCCCTCCTACTTTTTCGTCGAGCTTAGAACCATCAGTGTAGATGTTAATGGCGTTAGCTCTGCTGTGGGGCAGGTTGTCCCAATCGTTTCGGCTTGGGATATAGACGTCGTAAAATTTGTCGAACGTCGTTTGTGGTATACAGTAGTCTGTAATTAATGGTATACCCGTTTGGTCTTCGAGTATGGAGGCGATTGCTTAATCCCAAATGAATTTAAATCGAGAGAAAATTGCGACGGGATCTAGTAGCCTCAAATTAACTTGACACTTACGTTTAAATTTATATAAATTGCATTCGAAATTCACATGTTTACACGAAAATCGAGTCGGAATTCGGAACAGACCCCCATATGTTTTTATACTCTGTACCGAAGGTATGTAGAGTATATTAAGTTTGTGCAAAAGTATGTAACAGGGAGAAGGAATCATTTCCGACCATATAAAGTATATATATTCTTGATCAGCATCTACAGCCGAGTCGATATAGCCATGTCCGTCTGTCTGTCCGTCTGTCCGTCCGTCCGTATGAACAAACAGATCTCAGAGATGGTAACAGATAGAGGTTTGATATGTATGGGACAAATGCTTCTTATACTCCCGCCCCTGCAATTTGGAAAAAACGTTATATCTCTTACAGTTTTGAAGATAGACGATTCGTACCTTCTAAAGATAGTTAGTAATTAGAAAAATGTATCGATTTGCTATATTATAAAGATCGGATGAGCGGTTCTCAAGTTATGAGCAAATAAGTGAACCACCCTCCCCCGCCCCCTCCCACCCTTTCACAACTAACACCGCACAATTCTAAAGAGAGAGAGAGAAAGAGAGAGAGAGAGAAAGAAAGGGAGAGAGAGAGAGATAAAGAAAAAGAGAGAGACTTACAGATGAGCGCAGCACCAGCATTGGATTCAGCTTCTACTCCAGGTACAGAGTATGTTATAGTCGGGCTTGACCGACTTTCTAACTTGTTATCATTTATATAGTTGATTTTATTTAACGATGCCGATTACAAAATAAATTAGCTAAAATCATCAAAATGAGTATTTCTACTTATGATTCTAGCATCGATTAATCGCAGGTCTCTGGTACTAACATTTTTGTATCCCACTTTGAACACAGTGTGTTCTAATAAATATAAATTGTGTAAGTGAAGTACAAAATGGTAAAATAATTTATGAAAATTAAGAAATTTGCATTTCGACACCCTGTATGTATATAAACATGTTTATGACCTTGAGCACCCTGTGTCCTATTTACTGGATATACGTTGTGACAGAAGTTCAGCAAATTTTTCTCAAATTTTGACCAAAGATCAAAATATTTACACTCCCATTTTTTAATTTGAGCACCCTGTATCATATTTGAATACATTTACAAAAGTTGTGGAAGTATTTCAATACAACACACTGAAATGTTTCCAAAAATTGACTGGAATTCCGTTTCTGTTCTTAGTTTGAGCACCCTGTATTTTATTTTAATAGATAAAAGTTGTAAAAGGAGTTCAAAATGCTCAAATATTGGCCAAGAGTTAATAGTCATTTGCAAATTTTATGTGTAATGCACAGTCTTTTTTTTAAATTTGAACACCCTGTATCATACTTAAATATATAGCATGTAAGTTGTGCAAGAAGTTCAATATAACAAGCTGAAATATTTTACGAAAATTTACATCAATTGAATATTGACGGCCAGGATGAAGGTGCCACCTTTTTTTCTTAATTTGAGCACCCTGTATCGAATGTTTATAGATATAAGTTGTGAAAAGAGTACAAAATGCCGACATTGGCCACTTTGATGTACATTCTAAATTTCTTTTTTTAAATTTGAGCACCCTGTATCCGACTTTAATATATAACATATAGGTAGAAGAAGAAGATCAATACAACAGAAATACATACAGAAATATTTTCCAAAAATTAACTATCATTTGTATTTTGACACCCAATATAATTATACCAAATTCTATATTTGAGCACCCTGTATCTTATTTTAATAGATTCAGTCAATTTTTTGTTTGAAATATACTTAATAAAAATCATTGGATATATCACGCGACAAAAAAATGGAAGTAGTTGTAAATAAAAATTTTAAAGCAGTTAACTTTGAAATGAAGGGGAATAGTGCAGCTTATATGCTTAAATATTATGAAGAACGCGACATTTAGTAAGCGACATATTGAAAAAAGCTAACAATGAAATATATTTATCTTCAGTATTAAGGCCAATTTTCTTTCAGTAAGGAATCAGAAAGGCTGTAAATGATTTATGTTATTTATTTTAATTTTAGTTTTTCATGTCATGTTAAGAAAAATAATTTTTTAAAAAAATGTTTTGTCCATCTCGGTGAACCTTTCTGTGGAAATGCCCATTAGTTAGTTGTCTAAGAAGGTTTATAAAAAGTGATGAAATATTTTCCGAAAATTAAAGGACATTTGCATTTTGATACCCTGTGCTCATATACAGTTTTTTGACTATGGGCACCCTGTATTTTTTACTACTAAATATCATTTTTGTGATGAGATCAGTAAATGTCATTTTGACACCCTGTTTGGTATGTATATTAAATCAACCAATTTATATTTGTCCTACATTATACATTATTTAAATGTATAAGCCCTATTAAAAACATTTGAATTGAGACACCCTGTATTAATGTGAAATTATAGCTTGCTTTCTTGATAAGAGATATCAGTAACATTAAGACTTAAATCCAAGAAGCATGTCAAGTGCAAATATTTAGCGAAATCCGTGTTTTTCTTTTTGATTTTTGCCTTCAGCCTAAAGTTATCGTGTCACGAGTCCATCCCCCAAACTTGTTAAAGTTATGTTGACTTTTTAATTTTCATTTAATGCAGCCACTGCAAATGTTCATTGAGTTCATTGAACAGACAAGATAATGACTTCAAAAAGTTTCGGAAAAACAGAATTCACAGGTAAATTTCACGAGTTGTGTTTTTTAATTACTTGACACCCACCGGTTTTACAGCGTGCTATAACCCAACAGGGGGGGCCGACATCTTGAATTTCATTCAATTTACTTTTAATTATTCGCCATTTGTTTTCATTTTCAGTTTTGCTTCAACCACACCCACTGGAACGTGGCACCTTTTTCTTCTACTTTTTTTTTAATATTAAATAATTGTACTTACAACGACAATAACAACAATTGACGTGTCGTTTAAATGACTTTTGCCTGTGACTTGAACCAATTTGAGTGGCAAAAGTGAAACAGGGGACATAAGGATCGAAGTGAGTGTAGGTGGTTGAACTGAAAGACGGTGTTGTTTGCTGTAGTTGTTAGGAGGGAAATGTCTTTCAATTAAAATTGTAGCCAAGCACCGACAGTTGGCCATTTAATTAGTTGGAGAAAGAGCTACATTAGTAGAGTCTTGAGTGGGAGTAGGAAGCAGAGACAGGGTGGTCACTTAAAAAATTAAATTTTTTTAAAGACTTTTTAAGGGGGTTTAGTTAATAATACAGGGTGTCTCAATGACTTAAAAATGGGTTAATATTGATTGAAATGGTTTAATTTAATTGGATTTGGTTGGTAAATTTGACTAAGGGAATTTTTATACTTTTTGTTTTGTTTTACAGGGTGCCTAGGTGAATGAAAAATTAAATTCACTTTCTCGGAATTTTCACATTTTCAAAAATCTTTTTTTATTTCATAAAAATTAACAACAATTTCGTTTGACTAACACAAAAATTCGTAGAAAAATCACTTTCAAATCTAAAAACGCAGCCTCTTAACCGCACGATAATGATACCCATCATCTTTTAAGGCACTTGACTCTTCGCTATTGGGTACCTCTGCCAACACAGCATTATCATCCAATGGAGGCAAATACTCCTTGACAGGCAATAGATCGGGTATGACTTCAGGTGTACGATAATGATAGCCATCGTCCTTAAGTACCGCCGTTTCCACTTCCTCTTTGGGTTGCTCTTCCACCAGCTCATGGGTTTTGACTTCCACCGGTTCAGTTACAACTTCAACCTCAGGCTCCGCTTCCGTGACCAATGCAGCTTCGGTGGTAGCTTCTTCAGTGGTGGCCAATTCTGTGGTAATTGGTACTTCCTCCTCCTCTTCCTCCTCTACAGCTGGTGGCAAGTATTCATTGTTTACGGGTGGCAAATAATCACGTGGTGGTTGCAAAACATGAGGTAAACTTGCTGCATGCTGCTCCACAGGTGGCAAATAGTCACGACTCGGCACTGGAGGCAAAACCACAGGTGGCAAATACTCTAAGGGTAGATGCGAAACGTCGCGACGCTGACGTGGCAATGTTCCACTGTTGACCAAGTTATGACTGAAAATGGCCAAGAGCACACACAGAATGGGAAGGGTTTGCTGAAAAGAGTGAACAAATGGTTGATATATTGTACATATTAAATTAAAAGTTAAAGCGAAGAGAGGTTACTTAGATTGTTACAATATTAAGTATAGAATGAAATTTTCAATGTTTACGAATTATTGAATTTGCCTGAGTTTACGAGGCAATTTTATTGATATGTCTAAAATTACAAACACCAATCAATCATTTTCAGAACTTTTTTGTAAAAACTAATTACGATGTTCCAGTTAATTTTTATCGTCGTGTTTCATGATTGAGTTTATTATCAATCCAAAAAAATCTTATTTAATGTTAATGTGCAACTAAATCAAAAACATTAATAAAAGCTTTACGGATAATTTATTGAAGTTGAAAAGTAAAGATGAATTGCAATTGCTTGCTAAACAACTCAATAAAAGGGAATACAGAAATATTGGAATATTTATCAGAAAAATCAACTTAAGCAAATAATTTGAAAAGTTTTAGCAGCTCCAGCCACACAATTTGCAGTAGAACGAGCATTTTCAACACTGAAATTTGTTTAATCAGACTTAAAATGATAGAAGATTAAGTCTTATCTAAAATTACTTCTTATTATATTGTACCCCGTTTTTTAAAAACCATCAAATGGAAATGTCTTCATGAAATGACTCAGTCTTTAAATTTTGTTATGAAATGAAAGCAAATTTTGAAATTATTAAAAATTAAATGTTTATTACGTAATAACTGAACATAACATAGAAGCAGTTAATACATAATCTCAATACTTTAATCAAAAATTTATATTTTTAGTTTTTATAATAAAGAAAGGTTACAGAGATTCAGTAAGCCCCAAAGAGCATGAAATGAAGCGAACTGGCGGTTAAGAGACTGTATAAACCACTTAACCGAACTAACAAACTTAACTATAGACTTTCGGAGATCTGGCTTTGTTGTTATCCTCAGAAAATTATAATTTATTTTTTATTAAAAATTCTAAAAAGACTTTCAAAATAAGCAATACAAACGACATTCGTAAAACCTTTTATTTTAATTTCCTTGTTTCAATGTTCAGAAGATGCCGAAAGTTATCTTACCAAAGTGTTTCAAATAAGAAGGCGATTATTGACATTAAGCCGTAGATGTCTTTAATAGAGAACCGACCAAATCAAATATTTGAAAGATTTTTGACAAACAACTGTAGTCTCAGTTGAGAAGGCATTATCGGGGATGCCACAGAAACCCTTCCAACTAAATTCCAACCGAATTCCAATTCTTAGGTGCCACAGAAATTTCTTTTGGTTGGTTTCACACCTCTCATGTTTTGTTAGGAGATTTTGAAAAGCTCCTTTCGCCCTCTACATGACAGCTAGCGTATTAAGGGATGGAAACATATTCCTCGTGCTTTCCGCAAAAAATTTTTTAAAATTTTTCATTATATTTATAAAAATTATGACTTATATTTGAACTATTATTTTAAAATGCATCATAAAACATATAACACAATCAAAAAATTTCAGTTAATCTTTAATTTAACCCACAACTAAAATAAGTAAAATATTTCGGCGAGAGATTCAGCCCTGTTTTTAGAGATGGAACATCAATTGGAACAACTGGTGCTCTAACTAGATTTTCTAATTAGAAAATTAAATCTCTAGAAGTTCTGTGGCACCAACGAATTTTTCGAGAGATTTACAAACAAACCGTCGGAAAAATCTCTAGAGATTTCTGTGGCACCCCCGGTTATGACCAAAAGAAAGTTTGCTGCCTCAGGGCTAGATTGTGTTATCACCGGGATATAGCTGCAGCCATCTATTGATATTAATGGCAAGCTAACGATATAGGCGTGTGCCATCACTGACCGTTTTTTGTTGTTCCCGCAGAATTTCAAAATCCGCCTCGGATTAAAGTTAGTGAGTAATATTAAGTTAATTAGAGTTAGGTACCAAAGATCACTAAAAAATTTGCGGCGGTACTAGTTCATCTAGCTTCAATCACTGATTCAGTTCCTTTATCTAGTTCACACATCACTCACAACTATCGATGCTTGTAAACTGACCATTTTATGTACATCTCTAGCTAACTCACACACAACACTTATCTTTCTGCCATTGGGTGAGTCATTCTTAGCGGCAGCATGCCCGCCGAATAAAGCAAACTAAAGCATAATCTGTGTATTAAACTAAAGAGTTAGGCTGCCTTCACACTGTTCAACACATGACACATGATAGTCTAGTAGTCCAGTGTTTTTTTGTTCTGTTTTAAATTTGAATAACTTATCAAATTTATAGAATGTCATGGGTCATGTGTTGAACAGTGTGAAGGCAGCCTTAACGTGGCTTTTTAGCCCACAGATTTTAGTTATCTTTATAACTAACTTTATTTAATCATAACTTTACTTGCTAACATTCAATTAAATTCGATCGAAGCGGCCGATCGAAGAATTATCGGAGAGTCTCGAGCTTAGCGATGGAACAAGCGTCATATCGCTAGCATGCCATTAATATCGTAAGGTGGCTGCAGCTATCGCACGAGGGAATTGATCGGGGATGCCACAAGATTGCTGGTAGTGGCGCCATCTATTGGTTAGTTTTCGAAAACCCTTAACCAGCATTGTTCAAAGCAAGTTGTGACGCCATCTATTGGTCATATTATGAAAAGAAAGCTCTAAGAAAGTTAGCTGCTGCAGCACAGAAGCACTGCTGCTACTGCAGTTACAGAATATTTCACAGTTGGGCAAGACCAACTTTCTTACTTGTTTATACTGCCTACAAAATCACTTCAAATACATCCGTAAGATCTTTGAAATGCCCAGCGAAAGACTGCCCTGAATTGTAGAAGACTTGATTTAAGCTAGCAAAGCCAGAAATGGCAAGCCACAGCTTCTACTTGCAATTTCGATATCAACCTTGAAAGCCTCACATAAGTTGATACTGGAGAGCATCGAGTGACGGGAAAGAGTTAACTTCCACTATCTGGCGTCTCTAAGTCAGTCAAGAACCATTTTCAATAAGTAGAACCAGTTCCACGTCTACTTCGTCATACATCTCCACTATATGCCGCGCACATTGTAAGATGCTTAATCTTAATTACAGACCGCACGTAAACCTCATTAATACTGTTCGTACAAAGACATTAGAATATGAAGATAAGTAACGCCATACTATTTTTTTTGCACACGATTTTTTGGTCTGAACTGGCTTTTGAACTGGCTTTTGAACTGGCTTTTGGCTCTCTTCAAAAGCCAGAGAGAAAGAGCGCTGTAGGGCCAGCCACTTTTTGTACGCATACAGCGACAGCCGACGACTGCAAGTGTGCACACGTATTCTCAAGCATTACTCACACAGGCAAGTGCATTCTATTTTTAGAATTTTACGCTCTCAACTTGGTGTGAGCGGAGAGAGCGCGATTTATGTCGCCGTTCGGCATCTTAGAGATTATATTGGTCCTTGGTTTGTACACTCTGCAACCTACATGTAACTAAGAATGTTGCGATCGGGTTCCTCAGCAAGCCTGACTTATCGGTTGAATGGAGAAAACTAAGAGATACTATCTTCGTTTTTATAACATGCGCTAAAATATCGCCTTGCTATCTTAAATGAATACCTATAACTGGTCAATATCTAAGATGTCACTTCTTTCTGTTTCTTTTTCTAACCTCTTTTGTTTTTAAATTTGGATCTTGTCGAAGAACTGTGTGTTCAAACTTAAACATGAGATTCGACGACGATCTTTTGGTCATTTGTAACATTAAATTTGTGTTCTTTTCACAAGTGCATTCTTATAATTACATACACGCAATGGTATAGTAATACTGCTTAAGTTAAGAATAGAAATTAAGGGTTGAAAAGGGAAGAGAAATCTAATAAAAGCAAGATCACTCGAAAGAGTACTTAGAACTGTGCTCATTAAATGAGTATAATTCTATGCACTGTTTAATAACATTAAAAGTTTTCACACTCGTCAAAAGATTTCGTTTCAACTCTATAGAGTGTTAAAACATTGTTATACCTGCACTTGGGGGCCAGAATTCTCTAATTCCTTACTTTTACAATGTCTAAATTGTTTTTATCCTTTTTTCCTATATACTTAAATATGAATGTAAAGCTCACCATATTGTCTATTTTGATTTTGTCACTTCGTTTACTTCGGCTGACCCGTTAAATGTATTGGACCGTTGCGTATTGCTGAAGTTGATGAAATTTGTGTTACTATTTATACGAAAAATTAACGCTGAAGAAGTTCAAGTTCGACACGTAACGCAATCGAACCCACAAAAATATTGTTAATTTACCATTAAAAAAAATGATTTATTTATTAAAGAAACACTTAGCGCTTGGGCAGGGCGATTGCAACCACAAGCGAAACGTCTTCAAACCTGTTTGATTTAGTTCGATGTTCGAAGTCGTCTTAGACCGTTTTCAATGGCAATTCCCAATTGGTCAACGATCGCTGGCTTAACTATTTGCTCTGTTTTTATTTGGACTGTGAAGAATCTTTTTTTGAAGCTGTCAAATATTGTATTATTGTTTTAAGACCGCACATTCTACAAACATATCAAACGCATTTTGGGGGCCATAAAAAATTGGTTATTTCAATGTCAAACGTAAAACTTTTCTATAAACTGTTACAATGTCAAGTGCGACAATTACAACAAAGATGATGAGGCAGTTTTTCCTTTGGCTATGTGATCAGAACTGTACGAATGCTGCCTCATGGCAAAGCAATTAAGGGCTTAAAAGTGAAACTCTTCGCTTCAACTTGAAATCGGCTTAGGAAAAATGGAAAAATATTTAAATAAATTCAATCAAATGCCATACACCAAGTTAAGCTGTCACAAATCCATTTTTCTCATAAAATATTAGTCTAGCCACTCTGAAATGTATATTTGAGGAGTGTGTGTTCCCTGTTATCTTTGTGTGATTTCCGCTTCTTTTTTTTTTTTTGTGTGCGCGAAGGGCAAACAAAAAAATATTTGGCGAACGCAAGCAAAAATTCAAGCGAACAATTCAATTCCAAATATAATTCTTTTTTTTTTCTGCCAACGCATGCCGCGGATTAGAACAAATTGCACAAAAAAAAAAAAACGATTGGCAAAATATTTAGTTAGGAATTTTAGCAAACTCTGATCCACATGAGCCTTCTCCCATTTGTAGGAAATCGAAATCGAAAAATTTGTTTGTCCAATTGCAGCTCGAAACCAAAAACATTTTGTTGAAAGGTACAACCAGGTGAGAGGAACAGAGGGCGAACAGCGGAACTGAATGTTGCTGGAACATCTGACCACTTGGGGCGATTCGCTTGTAACTGACCAATTGCCAAAAAACATAGTACACACAACTAGGCAAACAACTATTCAAATTTTGCTAATGGACTCACAGAATTGTTCCAGGGGGAAGAGAGGGAGAAATAAAAGGAGGGGGGGTAGATGTGGGCATAGGCTGGAAATAAAACGATGTAGGAATTGCAGGAATCGCACGTTATGCAATAATATAAGATTATTTTTAACCTTAAAAGTTTAAAAAGTCTGGTCTTAATTGTTTCCCTAAAAGTAATATATTGATATATCGATATATTGATATATCGTTACATTGATATATCGATATTTTTGTTGGACAATAAGGGTTATTCCTATATGGTATATGATATTTTCTGCCGATGTAGGCGATTACCGATATTTTATAAACGATAGACCAGAAAAAATTACTATCGTAATTGCAGGAGAACAATATCAGTAACCTAAAACACCGGAAAATCCTGATTTATAACCTCAATAGGGTGCACAATGGAACATAGAAGTGCGATTTCTAAGTGGAATAAAAAAATGTTTTTGTTTTTTATCCTTGTTAGAAAAGACAAAGTCCTTAAATATTCTAAATTTTAGGGATTCATTTTAGACCCATGGATTTTTAGCGGAATTTCTTAGAGTTTACCTTAGATTACGTTTTTGCTATACTGACTTTTTTATCCATTCACTAGACCCCCTAGTTTATATTCAATTTTCAGAAAACTATGTCATTTAAATCTGAAAGATATCTTATTGTAAAGAATTAGATATAAAGGTTACGAAAAATGGTCATAAGTAGTTAAATGGGGAAGACGTTCCTTAAAAACTTTTCAGTTTTCGTAAGCTTTAGAAAAAAACCGTTATAGCGATATATCGATGTTATTTGGACACGATATATCAAATATCTATATTTAAAATTTTGATTTTTGATATTATCGACCAATGATATTTTAAGAAACGCACAAAAAATTGTGTTGAAATTTTCTTGCTTCAAAGTGTTTCAAAAAGACATTGTGTGCGATTGAGAATCGTCGATGAAATTTGTTTTTTCTTGTTGTGGTTAGACGGCTCGCGAAAAAGGCAAAAGTATCAAAATAAATTCGATTTTTTGACCATAATGGTTATACAATTTTAAACAAATTTTGGAATTGGTTCGATACCTTTAAAAAGTCTAAGGTCGGCTTACAAAAGCACCTGGACTTTTAAATGGAGAGATAGCCTTACCTTCTATGAACATAAGCATATAAATTAGTTTAGCCATTTGATATCCTTACACATGTTCAATTTCGTGGTTGAAGTCGCAATACAACGAGTTTGGATATGATATTTGAAATTATAATTCAACGTTTCTAATATTGTGATCTACAGTGAGATGTGTTTTACGTCCAGGTTTGGCAGTTTACTGGGTCCGGAGGAACTGTTCAGGAACTAATACATAATATACACTAATCTATTTGTAGCAAAAATGACCAAATATTACCAAAGTTTTTGACATCGTTTCAGTAAAGACAGTTAAGGCAGTGAAAAAAATGTTTCTTGAATAAAATAAGTGAGAAAGTCAGTCAAGCCCGACTATGACATACTCTGCACCTGGTGTACGATTTTGAAGCTTTCAGGCGACGAACGACAAGACGGCGAATTAAAAGCACGTCTCCACATGCACTAACTCTGATCAAATGTTAATCACCAAAGCGAAGAGAGTCTGGATCTGACCTTCATCGAGTGCAGTTGTGTGCTGGTCGCGAGCATATAATCGTTTTGCCCATTTTTCTATTTTATATTAATTTCTTATATTTTGCACTGTTAATAAAGTGAAATTTAAAGTCTGTAATTAGTCACTCCGATTTGGCTTATTTATCAAATTGAAGGAAAAGTCCCCTGAGCAGATTTTGCTCATCTATGAAGCTGGCGAAAGGCGAGTTTCACAACACCTGGAGTTGAAGCTGAATTGCAGCGCTGCTGCTGTGTCTCTCTCAATCTCTGTCTCTTTCTCTCACTCTCTCTTTCTCTCTATCTAAGATTGTGCGATGTTGGTTGTGAAAGGGTGGGACGGAGGTGGCGAGAGATGCTTGGTTCACTTTTTTGTTCATAACTTGAGAACCGCTCTTCCGATCTTTGTCATTTTTTTTTGGCAAATCGATTCATTTTGCTAATTACTAACTATCTCTAGAAGGTACAAATGGTCTATCTTCAAAACTGTAGGAGATATTGAGGGGGCGGGTGGGGGCGTGTCAAAAACTGAAAATAAACTTGATCTGCCTGCAAGTAAAAGAAGCATTTGTCCCATACATGTCAAACCTCCATCTCTTGCCATCTCTGAGATCTGTTTGTTCATAAGGACGGACAGACAGACGGACATGGCTATATCGACTCGGCTGTTGATGCGGAAGAGAATATATATACTTTATATAGTCAGAAATGATTCCTTCTCCCTGTTACATACTTTTGCACAAACTTAATATACTCTATGTACCTTTGAACCGCCAAGGCAATAAAGCCACCATGATTCTTGTAATTTCGTTGTCCACGGAGGGTTTTTTCGAATTTTTTGGAGAGGTGTAACTCTACTAAACGATTACCAATAAGTGTTTGCCAAATCTCTGTTTGATACCATTTGGGCAACTTAAACAAATTGGCTCCAGAGTTAGGTGTGGGGCGAGAATTTCCCCCACTGACAAACAGGGCTTAAACACTCTCAAAGACTTCTGTGACTTGGAGTATGCTGCTAGTGTCGGGTTTTGCTATAAGCTTGCCATTGGGATTCCCAATTAGGTATAGCATAGAAGTGTCTGCTAGCTCACAGACAAAGATTGAACTAACGAGAGCGTAAGTTAAAGTCGGCTCTAACCGACTTCGATATACCCGCGTTCGATATACTGCGTTCCTTAGAGTGACCATCCAAAAAGTATGCAACATTTTTTTTACGGTGGGAGGGGGGGGGGGTAGCGGGGGGGCTTGTATAACTTTTTTGCTCATATCTTGAGAACCGTTCATCCGATCTTGATCATTTCTTCGGCAAATCGATTTCTTTTGCTAATTACTAACTATCTTTAGAAGGTACGAATCTAGTCTATCTTCAAAACTGTAGGAGATATAACGTTTTTTTTAAATTGCGGGGGCGAGGGGGCGTGGCCAAAATTTTAAATTAACTTGATCTGCGTGCAGATAAAAGAAGCATTTGTCCCATACATGTCAAACCTCTATCTCTTACCATCTCTGAGATCTAGGTGTTCAGGACAGACGGACATAGCTATATCGACTCGGCTGTTGATGCTGATCAAGTATATATATATTTTATATGGTCGGAGATGATTCCTTCTGCCTGTTACATACATTTGCACGACTTTAGTATACCCTTTTTACTCTACGAGTAACGGGTATAAAAAGTTCATGAAACAACTGTATGATCTAATAAACTCCTTTGTGTTCCATTTTAAAAGTTATGAGCAATCTTAATATGACCTCGAGCCTGCTAAAACTTGCTTGGTCACACTAAAATTTAGAATCCAAAAAAACAATTAGGGCTTTCACGTCAAATTGGTTATCAAGTAATCTGTTTAGTTGACGTGAAAACCTATTACTGGGCATTTAAAGATAAGGAAGAAAGTCGGTCAAGCTCGACTGTAATATACTCTGTTGGTTTGAAAAATTCTTGTTAAGGGATTTTCAAAACTAACAAATAAATTTGGTCATAACTTGAGTATCGTTCACCTGATCTTTATCATTTCTTCGGCAAATCGATATATAATCTTGATTACTAAATATCTCTAGAAGGTGCGAGTCGTCTACAAAATTTTGGGCGGTAGGAAGCGTGGCAAGAAATGAAAATATACTTGATCTGCCTGAAAGTATTAATAGGTATATGTCCCATACATTTCAAACTTCTATCTCCTATATCTTCTATACCATCTATGAGAACTGTGCATACATAAAGACGGACATGACTATATAGACTCTACATATCTATCTATCTACATATAGATAAAAGTTTGTTTATTTAGTGGGTTGATTTAGCAAACTGTTCTTAGTTAATTAAAAAATTGTTGTGGGCAGGCTCAAAATCTCTTCGAGACATCCATCTATGCTCAGACTCTAACCAGATTTTTGAAAAGTGAGCAATGCTACAGGAACAACAATACAACGGACGGTGCACGTTAGAAATGTTGCACATAATTAACACACCCACACACATAGGACTAAATTACAAAATGGACACAGAAAATTGTCCTCACATATACAGTCACCTATTTGAGCACAGCAATAAGAAAACAGACTAAATTTCAAACTCTGCAGCAGACAGATTGGATGCTATTGCTCTTCTGTATATAATCATTTTGTAAACTTTTTCTTTAGTATCAATTATGACAATTTTGGGTTTTGGTTTTCTTGTGTAATTGTTATACAGCCCTGCTGATATAAGCAAACTGTGTTTTAAAATAATAATAAAGCACATTAAATATATACGATTTTGAGCCTGCCAACAACTATTTCTTTAAGCTTCTTTATTTATTGTTCAAAGTCGGCAAAGTTTGAAAAAAAGGCTTATAAACTAAGGAAGCCTAACAAACAAGGTCTAACAAAATTATAAATCAAGCTACATAATACCGACTGCGACTCGGTAAGGGCATAACATTTGACAGCTCAATCAGCTTTGAGCCAATTCAAAACCAAGTAGTCCTTAATCTCGTTTACGGAATGAAAGCAAATATGCTAAACTTCTGCATTCTTAAAGTAGTTATTATCCAAGCAAATCTATACTCAGTCAGAGACACCAGCTGCTTCTCTTACGCACTTTAACCATGTCCATGTTATCAATGCTTATCATATTTGATTGACATTACAATGCATAATTCTAAGAAAGCTTTCACAGCTTCAATAAAAGCATGCAATCAGGGCCATAACTGTCTCATACATTGACATTTTTGTGTAAAGAAACGAACTATGTGCAACCGTAATCCTTGCTCCTTAGGTAAACAAAGTTTGATGAAACTATTTTAGAAACTTACACCAAAGTTTGTCCTGCCTCCAACATTTTCCCAGACCTACTGAGGAATTGCTTTCATTAATGTGTAAAAATAATCTCACATGTTTTTTTTTTTTTCCAACCAGCCAAGTCAATTGGCTCCTTGGGTTACCAGCTCGCTTCAATCCCTTTAGCCATAACTTTGATTGATGTTAGCTTTTTGGTCTCGGTGTCATTTGCATGCAAAAACTTGCCAACTTTAACAGCAGATGCGTTACATGAGAGTGAAAATAAATTGTATAAAATGTAATCATGTCATGAAATATGCAACAGTGGACGGGGGGGGAGGGGCAGGACAAACAGCTAACAGCTAACAAATTAGAAGCGATTCACGTGCCTGTCACTTTAACACATTACGCCCAATTACGCGCCTTCACTCTGGTCTCCGGCGGACGCTGTGTCTCCCTGTGGAGTATCACTTTCTGCATAATAAAATCACTCAGAAGTCAAAGGCTGTTGCCTGTCGCCTTAGGGCATGCTGTTTGTATGGATTTAGGATCTACCAACCGAGCTTGAAATTGCAATGCATACTAAATAGGAAGACAGGGTTATGCAAACAGGCTGCAAGGCTGCCAAAAGGAAAGGACAACAGCCACAAATCCTGACAGCTTAGGCACAAAAGCAATTTCAATTTTGAATACAAGAAGTTTCTTAAAATAAAGGAGCACCAAAAATATTTAAGAAATTTAATTACAACTTGAAAGGATTCATCCCTTTTTTCTGGGGTTTCACACTGAGAGAGAAAATGAAAAGTGAATTAATTAAATTTGAAATACTGAAGAAAAAATATTAATATAGCTAGAGGTTTCTCAGGGTTTGGGGTTTTATTTACACAGCTTTAATATTTACAAACGGGTTTCTATTTACAATTATCTCTTCTTTCGGCTTGTAGATACGGATATTTCTTTCTGTCTGTCTGTCTAGTCTATTAACCAATATCAATTAACAGCGTCTGATTTTGTCTTCTACTTCAAATATTATATATATTGTATATCTATATTAGTGTGACCATCATTTTGTTACGTTACCTTATTACTAAAATATTGATAAATATTCTTTTAAAGAAACTTCAAAGACTACAAGTAAGAAATGTGGTTATGGACACCAACTTAAGATTTTAGTTTTGGGTTTTTAGCCTGCTCGAGGTCAATGTTCCTTACCTGCTTTTTCCCATATATTTCAAACCCTTTAGAAATTTTCTTTGCTCCAATTTTTTTGTCCTTAAAAAGAATTTATTTACTGGAATTTCTAACTTAACTCTAACAATCATTTCCTTTCCTAAGTACAAATTTTTCCCAGTGCTTTATTTTCCTCATTTTGTCTTGCTTTATGCTTTATTCATTCCAATTCATTTCTAGATTGCTGTTGACTTGCAGCTTCACTCCTCCTTTTATTTTTTGTGGGGTTCGGCCATTGTCAAAGCAAACTTAATTGTCTCAATTACGCGTTAAGCGTTCACCCAACTCTTCCAACAACTCTTACCCCGAAAACATGCCCAAGGTCAATTGAAAGGGCGGTTTAGGTCAGATCCGTTTTGCCAAGTGAACTCTTTATTGAAGCAATTTTCACCTCTTTTTCAACAGAATAATCAAGTGACTTACTACAAAAAGTTAACGCAATTTTGTGGCAACTTCAAAAGTTTCTTCAACCCTTTTTTCGGTGGCGTTTTCGGGGGCATTGTTGCTGGCGGTTCGTCGGCTTCATTTTCACGCACAGTTGAATGCACTTTTGTGAGTTCATTAGCGCAGGACAGGCGACAGGATGTCAGTTGGGAATTGTGAGGAAAAGACTTGAGGGGAAATATTTGAAGAAAACAATTTTTTACTGTCAATTAGTCACACTGTACTCTGAATTTAAAGTTAAATTGAATTTTAAAACTGTGGTTCGTTGAGGATTTGATAATAAGTGGCTCTGATCCTAAAATCAGTACACCGCACCCTGTTTTTTTAAGGAAAAATAACCAAAAACTTAAGTATAGTTGACATGACGTTTAAGCTTATTTACTTAAGTAAAGGCTTACCATATTTTCAACTTCTTATATCTTGAAGCACCCTGTATATGGTAAAAATTTTATCAATTCAGTAAACAGCACCCTTTCATTGTTTGTTAAAGAACAGTAGCCTAAGGCTTAAGCATAGTTATCATGAAGCTTGTAGTTTTAATAAAAATTAAGAAGTAGTATAACATTTTTTTATAATTTGAGGCACCCTGTAATGTAAAATTGACTATGCAGCTCATCCAAAGGGGCCAAGCCAAGCTTCTCTCAATCTCTTGGCGTGTGTGCTTTTAAATTTTTCTCACAAGAGAAAGGGACCTACAGTTTACGGCAAAGTTTGAGAATTTGCTTTTTCATGGCTAATTACTTCACAGCTGGCGCCAATAGCTGGTGAAGGTGATCGTATGTGTAAAAGCAATTTTTCTAAAGAAATAATTTCCCTCACTAGCAGCAGAAAGGCCGATACGGGATACACACACATACACAAAGGCCTGAGTGTTTTTGGCGTTTGTTGCTTGATGTCAGATTTTGCTACAAGCCTGCCTTTGGCAGTTCTGTCATGAGGTACCCTCTGCCAACTCACTAAGGACAGGCAGAGACAGCTGAAGATTGAATTGGTATTCATGAAATTGCTGCATAGAAATATACTGTCAACCAGTCTCCTTTGTGGTGTTGTGCGTGTCTTGTTGAAGACAAGTTATGGACAAAATCCTAACTTAAATGACCAAGAGCCTGCTTAAAAAAGTTCTATGATTTTCAATCAAAAGGTGACTAAAACAATCACTTTGTGAAAAAACTTTTAATATTAGATGTTCAGAGGCGGGATCGAACCCACGTCCTACCGCCCAGCAGTCCAGCACACTAACCGCTGGGCCAAGTACCCTGTATAGTGGTAAACATTTTGGAAATTGCTTATTAGCAACTAGTCGAACAAAATTTATAGGACTACGGCTTTGTTTAAGTCCATTTTAATTTCCTTTGAACCACATTCAGGGTACTGTATACTTAAGCAAGTGAACATCTACATTAAAACGCTTAATAAGCATAACCACATTCATTTAAAGCAATCCCTACATTATAAATGAATATCTTCTGAAAAAACTCATATTTTGACTCCCTGTATTTAAAGAATTTTTGACAGAAAGTTTCAGAAAAGTTTTGAAAAGTAGAGACACATTCATTTACATCCAAAAAACACATCACAAATGTAGTTCTTCATATATTTTAAGGCGTAATTTTGCATACTTTCAACTATTTATATATTTAAGTACCCTGTATGTTGTTAAAATTTTCGAAATTGTACAGTTACAACTGGACCAGTCAAACCAAAACTATATGGCACTTGGAATATGGCATTGTTTAAATATAATTTAATTTCCTTTTAAACCAAGCACCCTGTATACTTAAGTATGTAGTGCTTAGCAGCATTAACTTGTATAATAAGTGAAATCATATTTATTTTCATCCAAAAACACTTCATTAATGTATTTCGTAAGGAATCACCGACAGATTGACACCCTGTATTACCAGAATTTCAGGCAGAAATTTAAAAAAAAAACTCTTTATAAATCATTGCCTAACTGTATTAATAAAATCGCAATCATTTATATTTAAAAGCCCAAACATTAAAATTGTTCTTTAAAGACTACTCACATTTGGAATCCCTGTATTTGTAAAATTTAAATAGAAATTTTAAAAAATTCTTGAATAAAGCAGAGATAAATTCATTTAAATGTAGTTTTTGTAGTTTTTTCATTAAAGTTAAAGCGGAATTTCAAATATTTTCAACTAGTAGTAGTAGTAGTAGTGTTGTTTTTATTGAGTAAGGTAAAATATCAACAGAGTTATTACATATTTTTGCTGGCTTTACAATAATAAAAACGATAAGTGTTATACAACAATGGTTTATTTAAAACCGTCAGTTGATTCTTGGTGTATTTTCCATATAAAAATTATAAATATATGCTTGTCTGAGAGTCACCTTTCATTTGACTACTCCACCCACCTTCCCCGTTCGTCACGAGATAGTGGATCTTCCGTCAATGAGGGCGGCTTACAGACTATTTTAGATAAAATAAAAAAATATAAAATAAAAATAATAATAAAATAAAAACTTAAAAATCTTCGTTTACAATTTGTGTCCGATATTTGTGGCATCTGTTAAAAAGGATGCTAGGGTGCACCAATTTTTCCATTTAAAATTCGTTGTAGTTCAAACTCGGTTAAAGTGATGCGATGGAAGTGCTGATATCGAACCTCTTTAAGGATAGGACAAATACCGATAAAATGACCCACATTTTCCTCTCTCGCGCATATTACACAGGCTGCAGGTTTCATCCAAGTCCCTTCTGTGGCCTAAAGTTTAATGCAATCATTTCGCATCTCGCTTTAAAAATATTGCTAATACAGTTTGTTCCTAGGCTATCTTGAAAATAGTTAGATTGACCCAGGTTGTGATTTAGCTTATTATATGAGGTCCTTTCGGTGCTCTGTCTAGCTCGGCTTATAAAGAGTTCACGCTCATCTTCACAAAGACTTTTTATGACTTCTGCTTGAGTATGACGCCATCCTTGTATATTGTCCCAGTCAAAGTTAAGCCTGCAGTTGTTTTGAAATTATGGTCCAATCATCAAAAACTGACTTTTTTCAAGAAGCAGTTGACTCATTATTTGCCTAGGCATTCTTTTCTCCGGCATGTTCATGACCTTGGATACATAGTAGTTAAAATGCAGTTGCAGTGTATAAGTATACAGAGTTGGAAGGCCAGTTTCAATAAAAATCGCGCACTTGGCGTATTCTGGAGTCTGAATACTTTTTTTGATGAAAAAGTCAACAAACGTTCAACATCGTCAAATCTGAGAAAACCCCAAATTCCCGCAGCATAATACATGATGCTTCTACAGTTGCCTGGAAAACATCTTATATTTGGTAACTTGGCTTCACATTGCTTTTACTAAGCAATGTACTCCCCTCCATGTAGTGTTTATTGCAATTTTTGCTTCTCCAAGCTTCCCTTTTTATATGATCCGAGAAGTTCATGTTATCGGATATTGTGACGCCCAAATATTTGTAGGACCGCACCTTTCTAACGCCTTCCATTAGTGCAGATACTCCCCATTTCTTAGCCTGCTTCTCCGTGGTCCTATAGACACAAACTCGATTTGTCAGTGTTTATTTGCAAGCCCCACAGCTCACAGTAGGTCCCAAGAGCATTTAGCATATTTTGAAGCATTTGCGAACTTTCCACTAGGATGCACATATCGTCAGCGTACATCAGCGTTTTAACGGTTTGGCCGCCAAAAGTAACGCCGCCTGGCAGGATTTCTCCAATATCGTCGATATACAGCGAAAAAGTAGTGGACTAATAAGACAGCCTTGCTTAACTCCGGTATTCGTTTCAAACCAGTCCGACAGTTTTGATCCGTCCCACACGGTTGCAATGTTATCGGCATATAGATTTTGCAAAGCCTTGAGAATTTTGGAGGATAGACCTAGGTTGCTCAGTTTGTAGAAAAGGCTTCGTCTATTGACCGTATCTATTTTCAACTATATATATATTTATTAAGGCACCCTGTATAATGCACAAAATCTCGGAAATTGTACAAAAACAACTGTCCTGGTCAAATAAAACTAACAAAAGAACTCACACGTAAAAGAAATTGGCTTAGGTTACTTAAGATTTCATTTATTTTAAACCAAGCACCCTGTACTTAAAAAAAGTAGTTCCCAACAGCATTAAAAAGGTATAATAATCGAACCAACTTTTATTTTTATTCAATACCACTTAATAAATGTATTTTTTAGGAAAATACTCACTTTTCATTACCCTGTATTTATATCATTAAACAGAACCTATTAGAAAGCTGTAAAAAGAAAAGGGGTAG
>JAEIGQ010000463.1:0-61189 GCA_018904275.1 Lordiphosa clarofinis
TGAACCGATAAAGCTTCCCTGACCACATACGCCCCCATTTGGTCCAGAAGATCTATGACTAGAAGTTCTGAACCACATGCTGACAAAAGCAACAGTAACGGGGAATTTATTTTATTAATTCATTCTTTTTTCAATTCCTCTTGATGGAAGCACCCCTTAATTGGTTCACCATTTAAATCGTCCAGCATATATGTTGTTGGGAATGTATTCCTCACTTGTCGTATTTTAAATATTTCCGTTGTCTAATTGGGTGTATACCCCTTTTCGAATACATGTTTATATTTTCTAATGCGTACGTAATTGCCAACCTTCAATTTGGCGCCAGTAAAAATCTTTAGGTGATTATATGCAGTTGCCAAAATGTGTTTCTCATTCGAAGCATCATCATCATCATGGGTGCCACTTTAATAGTTCTATGCGTTCGATTGTTGTATACATTGATTAAATTTTTATATTCATCAAGCCATTTGCGTGCACCATTAAAACTAAATTGATCATTGACATCAATGGTACCATCAATGTTTCGCATCAAAATGTTTTTTCTTTCGCCTAAAAAAAACGCATACTAATGCCTCAAGTACTTAATTCAATGGGTAATGGTCAATGATTAAACGTTACATGAAATGGATGGGTCGTTTATATAATTATACCAGTAGCAAATTAAACTGCTAACTGGAAAACAGCAACTGCAAACAGCAACAACAACAACTGCAAAAACGGCAACAATATACCGATTAAACAAATTGATCTTTTCCTCGAGCAGTTTGATGGCATGATATTCGATGAGCATCTAGTTGAAGTTAGCTACTTGAAAAAATGAAATGGTTGGAATTTGAAGGGTTGAAGCAAAAAACATCAAGGATCGGATGCCACTTCATGAACTATTCATGGAGCGATGATAATGTCCAAGAAGGACCGGTTACGTGTAATTGTCACTCGCTTCATCGGAGGCCCGTAAAGGGGTATTTTTGAACATCGTGTTACGCTAAGAAGCCGATTGATTTCCCAGCCAAAATTATTAAAATAAATTAATAGATTGGCTGCGAGTACACATGTTTTTAGCTCACCCCGAAGTACAAGGCTTGATTTTCTTTTGCTCTAACCAATGGCGAGCGGTCACGCATGCGTTGAAGGCTCAGCTTACGAGGGTGGTTGTTTTTTTATTTTGGTAAGGAACTACCAATTGTGGCAGTATGAAAGAGATGGAACGCCCCGGAGTGGTCACGCATGCGTTGAAGGCTCAGCTATCGAGGGTGGTTTTTTTATTTTGGTTAGAAAAAAATAGCCAATTGCGTGGCAGTATGAAAGAGACGGAACTGCCCCGAGTGGTCACGCATGCGTTGAAGGCTCTGCTATCGAGGGTGGTTTTTTATTTTGGTTAGAAAAATAGCCAATTGCGTGGCAGTCTGAAAGAGACGGAACTGCCCTGAGTGGTCACGCATGCGTTGAAGGCTCAGCTATCGAGGGTGGTTTTTTATTTTGGTTAGAAAAAATAGCCAATTGCGTGGCAGTATGAAAATGAGTGATCTCAAAAAATATGAGGGTGTGTGTGTGTGTGTGTGTGTGGGTGCGGTGTGTGTGTGTGTGTTTTTTTTATACGGGCCTGTTCCGAATTCCGAAAACGAGTGGAATTGCCGCAAATCGAGTTGATTGCTGTTCCGAATTCCGCAAATCGACCAGAATTGTCGTTTTCAAAAGTTGTGCAGCAGAGTCAGCAGAATGAAAGTAATTGCTATTAAAAGCATTAAAAATAAATCGCAAAAATTATAAACTTATCAATTTAATAATGTTGAACATTTTAGAATCGTTTAGCATCTCTACTTAAAATATTTACAGCTTAAGTGTATTTTAAAATCATTTTTTTTATAAACATCTATAAAATATTGCGTGAACAGCAAAACCGAGCGGTCGTTTTTAAACCGAGCTGTTCTGAATTCCACTTTACGTTTTAGTCGAATTCAATCGTCAATCGATAGCTGCTAGGGTTGCTTTATTTAAATTGATTTATTCGGTCAGCACTTTTTCTATTTTATTTAGCTATATTTAACCATATTTGACATCACATATTCAAATGTAACAATTAAAAACTGTTTTAAATAAAAATAAATTGACTTAAAGTGTAAATAAGAGCTTTGTAAATTAAAATTATAGCGATGATGCCAACTCTGGCTACTGTCGATATACACAAACACGCGCGCAGGCCAGTCAGCCAGCTGTTTATGAAAGCGACTTCGAAACCGAGTTCGAAAAGTCAAAACGTAGCCAAATCGTTCGGAATTGGGAACAGCAAATAGTAAAACGTTCGTTTTCGTTTCGTTTTTACTTTTTGAAAACGTTCGGAATTCGGAACAGGCCTGATATTCCATGTTTATTAACTTAGTTTTAACCTAACACATAAGATGGACAAAATTTTGTTTTTCTATACAAATTAGTTGCGAACCCCTGCGGGACGACCGTAAGGCAATGCTTCGCAGGGGCATCAACCGCATTATATTCAGTTATGCCCTTCTTGATCGCTCCAGTCTGCGTAGCTCGATAAGGGCGCTGGCTGCAAAAAAAAATTGCTGATCGCATCCCAAAACCGCTCGCTCGAAACCATTAGGTTGCAGAAGTTGTACGCGGTAACTTCCTCGCCTGCAATGTCCCTAAGTGTACTCCTTTGTTCTTCGAAGCGTCCACATCTAAACAGGACGTGTTGCGCGTCCTCTGAGGTACCTCCTCCACACCAAGTGCACTCGGGACTGCTGTCGTGCCCGAAGCGATGGAGGTAGCTTCTAAAGCATCCGTGCCCGCTAAGAATCTGGGTGAGGTAAAAATTCACCTCCCCATGAGGCCTCTCGAGCCACGGCTTGATTTTAGGGATTAGCCTATGCGTCCAGCGACCTTTCGAGGCTGAGTCCCAAGAGTTTTGCCACTTCATTAGACTCTCCTGTCTAACTGCAGCTCTCTCGACATTGCGTGCTGTTCCAGTTGTCGGCTCGCGCGATGCACGGTAGACAGTTGCAGATTCCGCTGCCAGATAGCCCAACGGCACCATTCCTGCTATGACTAGTGCAGCCTCGTTTGATATGGTCCTGAACGCACTACAGTGTGTGTGTGTGTGTGTGTGTGTGTGTGTGTGTGAGTGAGTGTTTTTTGTGTTTTTTTAGCAGTTGGTAACCCTTTAAAAGCCGGTGTAAAATTCAGAGACGACAGTTCAATCAAAATATTCACCTTGATAGGTATAAGTCACCACAACTCTAAAAGCAGCTTCTTCATCATCATCATCATAAGCATGAACACTCCAAGCAGCAGCAGCAGCAGCAACAATGGTAACAGCATGATGCCTCAACCAATTTTTGGGAATGTGGGTCCAATGCAACCACTAAGCTATGAAGCCAATGATGCCATCATCATTGAGGACTTCAATAAGTGTCAGCAGAAGCAGACCCTCACCAAGACTAGGATGACTGCTAACATATCATACCCCATCTTGAAGGCTGAACGTAAAAAAACCCGAGTTGGAGATTCGATAGCACTGGAGCTGGCCAACTTCATTTTATTCCTACCTGAGCGGTACAACACCCTAAGAGAAGAAACCATCAGATCGCTAAATGGCGGGGGTTTTTGATTATCAAAAAATCAGAAGATGATAACCTATATTTAGAACCCATTAAAAAATTTTAATTCTCTTGTGTTTTAAAAAAATATGATTTTAATAAATAAATATAAAAAATGCTTTTTTTAAACTTGAAAAATTGTTCAATTTAATCTTTTTAATTTCTGGGGGTGTTGGGCTGGGTGGTTGAGGGTATATAAATACATGGCGTTGAACTAAATTTGTTCAACACTTTATTGTTGTTAACTAAAGAGAAACAACTACAAAAAGAAAAAATGCTGGAAATTAATTCTTCAATAGCTCTGATCTGTTTGACTTCTCTTCTTCTGTTTTTTGTTATTGTGTTTAGCTGTTGTGGCAGTTGGAGGAGAAGGGTGAGCAGTTTTCACTGTTGTGGTAGCAATAGCTGCTACTGCTGCAGCAGCTGCTGCTGCTGCTGCTGTTGCGGCTTACACTGTCGGCGGTAACCCTTTAAAAGCTGATGTAAAATTCAGAGACGATAGATCAAACCAAATATTCTCTTTGTTATTCCCCCAATCAATAAGCAAGAACACTCCAAGCAGTAGCAGCTGCAACTTCAACCCTCAACCAATTTTGGGGGATGAGGTTCCCAATGCTGAAGCAGATCCTCACCAAGGTGATGATGACTGCTAACATATCATACCCCCATCCTGGTGCTGAACGTAAAAACTCAAAGATGATAATTTATATATTCAGAGTCCATTAAAAAAATTTCAATTCTCTTGTATTTTTTTTTTAAAAAAAAAATGTTTTTTTAATAAATAAATATAAAAATACTTTTTTAAACTTGAAAATTCTTCAATTTAATCATTTTTTAATTTTCTGGGGTGGTTGTGGGAATTTAAATACATGGTGTTGAACTAAATTTTTATATTCAACACTTTAGTGTCGACAACAAGAGTAAAAAACTCCCAAAGAAGAAATGAACAAATTGAATGTTTAAAATTACAACCTTTGAGCCAAAAAAAATATTTTGTTTAAATTCATTTTTATTGTATAATTTTTTTCCTTTTTTAAATTACAATACGTTTTATTATTGTTTTTTCCTTTTTTAAATTACAATACGTTTTATTATTGTCATAGAACTTTTTAAGCAGGGCTCTAGGCCATTTAAGTTTTTGGATATTGTTTATATATATATATATATATATTGTTTTTTTAGGAGTCGATCCAATAAGGCGTTTTTAAAATTACTCCATCATTGCTCTATTTGTTGAATAATCATCTTCGCATAAAAGCTTCTAATGATTGCTAATATATTAAACATATGATTCACCATTAAAATATATTTCATATTTTGAATTTTCTAATATTACAAAAAGCTTGAATAAATTATTTACAGCACAATGAATGGGTAACTTTTTATGAATTTGACAATTAGTGAAGTAATTAGGTAGAGAACTTAAGCTTTGTCCTATATCAATATCAATTATGTTATTAGATAAATATTTTGATAAAAAGCACCTTTTTGCTTCACCTCGAACAATTACTGATGAAATACTATTGAGAGGAGTAAGTATTTCAATTAAACTTAAATATGCACACAAAAAAAAAAAAATTGTAAATGTAACATTTTTCGTTTTTGACTAAAAATTGTTGATTTAATGATTTTTCTTGTTGATTTTACCAATTTCAACGTACAATCAAGACAAAAGTCATTTAAAATTAACCATG
The DNA here is from genome assembly GCA_018904275.1 of Lordiphosa clarofinis. Taxonomy (NCBI): domain Eukaryota; kingdom Metazoa; phylum Arthropoda; class Insecta; order Diptera; family Drosophilidae; genus Lordiphosa; species Lordiphosa clarofinis. The sequence goes on from JAEIGQ010000463.1 coordinate 5,294, forward strand.
TGCCCCTTTGATTTCAAAATGCTAACAATTTTGAATTTTTCTTGGCAAATTTTGTATGCGCTATTTATATGGTCCGTGTGTGGAATTAGATCTTGAGAATTACAAGCAGGCAATTATACAACCATTTTCTACACACATCTGAATCCCATTTACTATAAGCAAGCTTTTTGTTGCGTGGACTCAGACGAGCGACGTGGCCCAGTTGTCTAGAACGTCAGTCACATCAAATTTCAGTGCGAGGGAACCGAGTTCGAATCCTCACAGAGTAAGTAAAAGTTTTTCAGTTAATAAATATAAGTTAATTTAATTCGTTGTTTTTCGGAATAAGAAAATTATTAAGGCAACCAGCAGTGCGCAGTAATTTGATTTTTTTCCTTATATACAAAAATCAAAAGTGCAGACATTTTGTTATTAAATGGAAAAACTTTTGGGCCAAAATCAAAGACGGAAATTGGCGAATTTACCAATGAAAAATGTTACATTTACCAACGTTTTTTTTTTGTGTGTGGAATATCGCCTTCACTCCAATCCAGCTCATTGACATTCGGACTTAGTGAGAAATGTGCTTTCCGTGCTTCATCATCCATTTCCTTTATATGATATGGAGGCTTAAAATGAAACACGTTAGGGACAACAGATCCAGCCTGCATAAATGCTTGCTCTTTGATGAAAACTTGTTTATTATTTCCAATTAAATATTGGAAGTCAACCAATACACAAGTATTTCGATCAATTTTACTCATTTCGGTTTGGGAGGTGCTGAACAAACTGAATTGAGATACTCAAAACGAAGACTTTATATATAGAGCCACAATAGTCAGTTGCGGTTAGTGTTTCACAAGCGCACATCTGAAATGGACTCACTCCAAGCAAAAAGAAATAAAGATTCTAGAAAGAAACAAGATCACAAGCTAATTTTCGGTCTTGAGTACTATGCAGCACATAATTTAAAGCTTAAATTGAAAAGGCGAAGGGTTAAAGATGAGATGTGCTGTATCGCGGGAGCGAAGCAAGTCTGTTTAATAAGCACAGCAAAGCGCCCTATTTATACAAATTTTTTACATTGGTTCTTATGGGCACATAAGGTTTACATGTAATTCTTATCTCTTAATCTAAGCTAGGATATTACGGTTTTCTAAGTTATGTTTTAAGCTTAAAGCGTTAAAGAACAAAAGCTTTTGGGTATGCAACAGTTTTTATCATAGTCTGAAGCTTTCGCCCAAGTGGGTATGCAACAGTTTTTCAGCAAGTTTAAAGTTGAGCTTACAGCGAACATTGTTAATGATAAAATAATACTACACCTTCCTTTTTTTGAAAAAAAAAAAAACAAAATATAGTTCTGAGTTTTTATATATATATATATTTTTTATACACTTGAAAAGTGTATTATAATTTTGCCCAGAAGTTTGCAACGCATAGAAGGAATCATCTCCGACCACATAAAGTATATATATTCTTGATCAGCGTGACGAGCTGAGTCGATTAAGCTTTGTCCGTCCGTCTGTCCGTCTGTCTGTTTCTACGCGAACTAGTCCCTCAGTTTTGAAGCTAGTGAGCTGAAATTTTGCACAGAGTCTTCTTTTGTCTGCACGCAGCTAATATGTCGGAACCGACCGGATCGGATGGCTACTTCTTGTAGCTGCCATACAAATGATCGGTCGAAAAATGGATTTTAATGAGAAAAACTGGTTTTTTCTCAATATTACTGCTTTCAATCACGGTCATGGGCAATATTAAATGTTTTTAAGCTGATCTGCGAAGTTTGGTCGAAGTCGCTAACCGTTGAGACAAGCGATTTCAAGTGTATAAAAACTTCGGCACGGACGAAGTTAGCCTTGCCTTTCTCGTTTTTTGTTGTAGTTGGAATGAGTATGTTATTTAAAAAAATTTTTTTTTTTTTTTTTTGGTTTTTATAATTGTAGTGGCTTAATTCTATTTTTGTGAACAATTTGTGTTTTCTTATTAGAGTCTTGTATGGTAACAATATCATTATTATTTATTTTGACAATAATATAGGGTCCTAAATATCTATTGTCCAATTTATGTCCTACTTCGTTTCGTAATAGTACTGATTGTCCAATTTCTAAGTTTAGTTCATTACTTGTTTTATCATATTCTTTCTTTTGGATAATTTTATTTTGTTCACCATAATGCTAGCTCTACTTTGTGCTAATTGTAATTTATATTTAATTTCTTTTTCATAGTCTTCATAATTATATATAGGTTCAACTTGTTTTGAAAAAGGGGTTTCTGTGGGCCTTTTGCCAAATACTAATTCGAAGGGGCAGTAATCATGTACCGATGATGGAGTTACGTTAAAGCAATATGTAAAGTACTGGATCCAATCATCCCAGTCGTCTTTGTTTATTGAAATATAAGATCTCACATATTCGTTGAAAGTCCTATGGCTTCTTTCTACTGTTCCTAACGTTTGGTGATGGTAAGCTGTTGAGTTTAGTTTTTCTATTTTAAATATTTTACAGAGTTCAGTTAATATTGAATTCATATATTTAAAAGTACCCCTATCTGTTATAACTTTTTCATTGGTCCGTATTTTTATAAATAATTTGTTTGGTGCGTTAGCTATTTTTTTTTGTTTTTTTTTTGTTTTTTTTTTGTTTTGGTGTTTTTTGTTTGTTTCTGTTCAAATATCTTTGAACAGTGCATTTAAAAGACCGCTACCTGCGGCCGCCTCAAGCCGAGACGCACAAAAATAGAAACTAGAACCTAAAAATTAAAACAACCCCCAAGCGAGGACACATCTGTTAGTAATAAGGCATTTCTCTGCTTGGGGTAAAACCAAAAAATGTATAAAATAGAAAGTACCAACATATTAAAAAACAGTCAGCTTCTATACGAGGAGGTAGTCACACGCACCATACATGCGTAAGATTCAGCTTCGTGATGTGGAGCGGCTCACTCGCAATAGTATTGCGTTTTAGTGATCATTGGTCCTTCGTCCCTGTAAAGGCAAAATTGCTAAACTGAACGGCATTTGCTCAGGTCGAAAAAAAGGCATTCAAATGGAAGGATAGCCTAAGGCGGTGATCGGGAGAGAAAGGTATTCCGTGGAAAACCTAAGGAGGCGAGAAGTTCACCTATAAAACCTGCCGACGCGTTAGGGATTGGCCCTGCGTGCGGAGGAGAACGGTGAGAAGTTCGCCAAACAAGTGGCCTGCCAAGCGTTGGGAACTGCCCAGCGTGAGGAGGACTACAAACTGAGGCAAATGTGCCTTTTAATCAGGAAGAAGGAAGGAAGAGAAGGAGCAGCAACGGGTACGAGTCCCGACAAATGGAGAGGCGCTGTCCAGGCGCGACTGAGACGTACAGAGCAGTAAGCGTGGGGCTGATCCACACTACCACAACCACACCAGGCGGCCGTTAGGAAGAAGTCGTCGCAGTAGAAGCAGATAATAAATTAATAGAAAAAAATAATAAAATTAAAAGTAGAGTGCCCGTGTGGCACCGCTGTAAGAAAAGGCGGAGTTTCGCTGTTACATAAAATCTAAAAATTCCAATTTCATAAAAAAAAAGGCAACAAAAATTTTTGTCGTTTAAAATAAAAAGTACACAAAAATGTTTTTGATTTTTGCCGGCGCAAGATGTTTTTGATAAACATGGCATTATTTAAATTGGCTTAACAAAAAAAATTTTATTGTAAATTAAAAATAAAAACCAATGTAAATCCAAAGTTAAATAAATATATGTGAAATTAAATCGAAATGTTAAGATATAAAAATGTAAAAATCTGAGCAAAAAAGTTTAAAACCTATATAGAAATATACACATTTAAAATACAGTCCACTATCGAAGAGAAAAAATATATATATGTAAAAAATACAAATTGTTGCCCTCTGCAATATTCATGTTCAAAGATAATTGAAAGTACATGTAAAAATACAATTTGTTTGCCCTCGGCAATATGTTCAAAGATATTTGAACAGTGCATTTAAAAGACCGCTACCTGCGGCCGCCTCAAGCCGAGGCGCACAAAAATAGAAACTAGAACCTAAAAATTAAAACAACCCCCACGCAGGGACACATCTGTTAGTAATAAGGCATTTCTCTGCTTGGGGTAAAACCAAAAAATGTATAAAAGAGAAAGTACCAACATATTAAAAAACACAGCTTTTCAACACTCAGCGTTTTATTATTTAGTGTCTATTAACACAATATCGAATGCAGTTACTGGAGTTGGAGTGATTATCATTGGAGTTTTATTATGTTTTACTATTTTAGATAATTGACATTTTTTGCATGACTTTACATTACTCGTTACGTCTTTTTTGTTGTTTTTTAACAAAAATTATTTTTTTTTTTTTTTTTTTTTGTTTTTTTTTTCTTTGTGGCCACCTAATGCTTGTTTTTTTTTGAAAAAGTTCTAGAATGTTTTCAATTTCGTTTTTATTCTGTAATTTTATGATTTGTGGCAATAGCGCTATACTCAATTTTTTGAGATATTTGTTTCCCATTGTTCTGATGGGTTTATTTGTATCATGTATATATTTTGTGCACTGGCTTCTCTCTCAAGCCGTGGAAAAAATTTACCTAAGTCAAATGTTCCATTAGTGTACAATTCATTGGTATTAAAATTAATTGAAGAGGATTTGCATATCCTTAAAAGGCACTTTTCCAATGACAGGTGTACTCTCGGAAGACCCTTTACATCATTATACTTAATTGTTTCGTAAACCCGTGGCGGTTTTAGTTGTTTAGATGAATTACTAACTATTTTTTTATTATATTGGTTCTCCTTAAATCCTGCTGATCTAGTGGTTACCTTAAATATTGTATTATTAGTGAGTTCTTTTATGTCTGCAAAGTCCAAACGTGATAATGCATCTGCTGCATAATTTTCCTTTCCCCTGATATACTCTATGTCGAATTCATATTCCTCTAGGTCAAGTCGCATTCTAATTAGCTTCGATGATGGGTTATTTAGTGAGAATAAGTACGTAAGTGGTTTGTGATCGGTTTTTACTAAAAATTTAGTTCCATAGATGTATGGCTTAAAGTACTGAATGGCCCAATGTATTGCTGTCAGTTCTTGTTTAATGGTTGATTTATTGCTTTCACCTTTAGTAAAAGCTCTAGACGCAAATGCAATTGGTAATTGCTTATCGCCATATTGTTGGCTTAGAACTGCGCCGCATGCGTGTTTGCTAGCGTCTGTAGTAATAAAGAATTGTTTTCAAAGTCTGGATATTGTAAAAATTTTAGGGTGAAGTAATTGGTTTTTAAAATATTGAAATGCATTTTCGCAGTCTTTTGTCCATTCAAATACAGCATTCTTTTTTGAGAGTCCTGTGATGTGTCTAGAGAAATTTGCAAAGTTTGGAATGAATCTACGGTAGTAATTGCAAAATGCCACGAATCGCTTGGCTTGGTCACAATTTTGGGGTGTTGGGTAATTTTTGATAATGCTGAATTTACTATCATCTGGCAGTATTCCATAGTTTGTGCATTTGTGCCCTAAAAACGTTACTTCGTGTTGAAAAAATGAACATTTGTCGGGATGTAGCTTCAGATTATATCTTCTGCATGTACTAAATACGTCGCGCAGGTTTCGCAGCATGTGGCTCTCTGAGCACCCTATAACAATCAGGTCATCCATGTAAAGGAATGCTTGTGACGGTGTGAGACCCGCAAATGCTAACGTCATCATTCGTTGGAATGAGTTAGGGGCGATTTTTAGACCGTATGGGAGGCGTTTGAATCTAAAGGATCCCTTATCCGTTGAAAATGAAGTGATGTCCCTTGAAGATTCTTCTAGCTCTACTTGGTGGAATCCAGACATAAGGTCTAAGCATGAAAAATATTTGGCTCTTCCCAGTTGGTCGAGGATATCATCTATCCTAGGCAATGGAAATTTATCTGCTACCAGCTGTTTGTTAATTTTGCGATAATCAACGACTAGACGCCAACGTTTCTCTGTATTTCCTGGTAGGGATTTCTTTGGTACTAACAGTACAGGGCTATTAAATTCAGACATGGAAGGTTCTATAAGGCCATCTTTAATTAACTTATCCACTTGATTTTCAATCTCACCTTTTTGCGATTGAGGTATTCGGTAGTTCTTTATGTATACCGGTGTTGTATCTTTAGTTTAAGCTTCTGTTTATAAAAATTATTCGATGAGATAGTTTCCTGTTCTAATGCGAAAATATCATTGTATTCAGAACACAGTTCAGTCAATTGCCGTTTAACGAATGGAGGAAATTGTTTTGACAATTTTTTCATTATTTGTGGCTTGTGTTCATCAGGTGAATTCTGAATATTGACAATATCATAGTCAGATAGATTTTCGCTTTTTAAATTTGTTTTAAAATTATTGCATCGCTATCGGTTGTGTTTATAATTCTAACATATGGGCTACACTTGCTTAATATAGTGTTGGCTACAAATATTCCTGGCTGAATTTCTTGGTTCGGTACAAAAATTTCTTTTACATTTTTGTTAATTTTAATTGGTCTTATTAATTCTGTGCGCGCGGGTATGGTAAAAATATTTGAATGTTGAGAAATATGTATTGGGATAGAGATTTGTATTTTTGAATTTTTAGGTCTGATTATAAACGAATTATTTTGTGTTTGATAGTTTAGATTGCAGTTGTATTTTTTTACAAAATCTAATCCTAATATCCCATCATAGGGAATTGGAAAGTTTTCATCGACTACTTGAAATTGGTGGTATACTATTGTATTCCCTATTAATAATTCTAGACTAATTTCGCCAATTGATCGGACTACGTCTTTGCCAATGCCATTGATGTTCGTATGCCTCGAAGTGTTTATTTTTGTGTTACCTATAAGTGTGTTACATTTTATTAAGGATATATCGGCACCCGTATCTATTAAGAGGCATATTTGTTTTGACCTATCGGAGCTTATTGAAATGTAACTATTCAGATTTTGGTCTAGAGAAAATATGTAATTTGTTTTTAATTCGTATTCAGGGGAGTTTTGGGAGTTTTCCGACTGAGAATCTTCGGTGGTTATGCGTACATTGTTGTTGTTATACCTAGATTGGTTGGAATTGAAACGATTATTGTTTCTATTTTGGTTGTTACGGTAGCTGTTGTTATCATTGTTGTTGTTATTATTGTTGTTGTTATTGCTATAATTGTTATAAGAGTTGCTTCTTTGCGGATAGTTTTGATTATTGTTGTTATATCTTTGGTTAGGGTGTTTGTTATATTGATTACTGACGCGAGAGTTCGAATTTTGTTGTGAATAAAGTATGGAATTTTGTTGCCCAGTAGTTTCAGTGCAACTGTTAACAAATTTTGATATTGCGTCATTCATAGTATTAAATTGTCCTGCCTCCATAATGATTTTGACGCTATCTAAAGTACAATTTTTTATAATTCCCTTTACTGCTACGCTAGTGGCATATTTATTTGCTATTGTAATTGTCAACCCGTCTGAAATATATGCGTGCTCTAAGGCCTTTGTAAGTTCCCGAATTTCATTGGTGTACGCGGTGGCTGACTTATTATTTTGTTTTATGTTCATTATTTTTGCCGTTAGTACTTCTACCGATTCTCCCTTAACATTTGCTAGTAATGTTGCTTTTAAAGCAGCTATTGTGTTTTTTAATTTAGTTTTTATTAGGCTTACGGCTGTTTCAACATGCGTATCTTTTATACTGTCGACAAGGTCTAGTGCGTCTATAAAACTCTGCAAATTCTCAGCTTTTCCGTCAAATTCTGGAATGAGCCGAGATGCAGTGTTTAGAAATTCAATTTTTGTTTGTGACATTTTGAGTTCTTCTGTTGGCTTTTGTATTTGAGACGATGAGTTCATAGGTAGTTCAAATATAGCTTTTTCTGTGTAAGATTTTGGTATATAGATATGAAGACTATGTAACTTGGATATTTTGATTAATTTTTCCCTAAGCGTATCAAATATTGTGTTTGCTTGTATATGTTGTAAATTGTCGAATAATTTTGAGTTGCTTGAAAGTATGCTGTTATGCAAATTGTAATTCTCTACTAGTAAATAAGTATGTCTATGAACAGTGCATTCTTGAATGGGTCGGTTTTGAATTATGCACTTATATGATTGAATAAAAAGGTTTTTAAACGGAGCAATTTCGTCGAGTAATTTAGTCCAGTCCATATATAAATGTCTTATATCGTATTGATAAATTGATTGATTTTCTTTTCTTGACCGAATTTAATATATATATATATTTTCCTTTTTTTATACACTTGAAAAGTGTATTATAATTTTGCCCAGAAGTTTGCAACGCATGGAAGCAATCATCTCCGACCACATAAAGTATATATATTCTTGATCAGCGTGACGAGCTGAGTCGATTAAGCTGTGTCCGTCCGTCTGTCTGTCTGTCCGTCTGTCTGTCTGTTTCAACGCAAATTAGTCTCTCAGTTTTAAAGCTATCGAGCTTAAACTTTGCACAGAGTCTTCTTTTTACTGCACACTGCTAATATGTCGGAACCGACCGGATCGGATGGCTACTTCTTGTAGCTGCCATACAAATGATCGGTCGAAAAATGGATTTTAATGAGAAAAACTGGTTTTTTTCTATATTACCGCTCTCAATCACGGTCATGGGCAATATTAAATGTTTTTAAGCTGATCTGCGAAGTTTGGTCGAAGTCGCTAACCGTTGAGACAAGCGATTTCAAGTGTATAAAAACTTCGGCGCGGACGAAGTTAGCCTTGCCTTTCTCGTTTTTTGTAATTTAACAATTTTCCATTTATTTACAATGTTTAAACATTTTGTCTATTTGGTACTTTCTTTTGTTTTGTTTATTTTAATTATAATAATAGCTGAAAAATAGTTTGTGGCATAAATTTTTTATTTATTGCGAGGCGATCCTGTCGCCGTTCTCGCATGGGTGCGCTGGTAGGTGCACTCGCATTTTATTATTTATGAGGCGCTCCAACGCGTCAATTTCTTTCCACATTTTAGTGGCTTCAGCCCAAGGTGGTGGGGGTCTTTGTTGACAGCCTCCAGAAGCGCTGCTCTCTTGCGTCTATTTTTGACCAGTTGGCCACCTCTTCTTTTTGGTGCTCTGGCGTGGGGGACTCGCACTAGTCGCTCCTCTTCTTGTACTCGTGCTGCTGCTGCTGCTCTTGCTGCTGGCTGCCGTTTTAAATACTCTTGTATTGAGAGTGGCTTTGGTCCTGCGGCTGGGTTCTCCTTAATAGCGGCCGCTATTTTTGCCTGGTGCTCAGTGGCATGGCCTTCGGTCATCTCTCGTCAGGACTTTTTATTGCCGTAAGAAATTGGCAAATATTTTTTTTTTGTATGCCGTTTAGTTTGGCAGGATCGCCATGAAAAGGCGAAGGGTTAAAGATGATGTGCTGTATCGCGGGAGCGAAGCAAGTCTGTTTATTAAGCACAGCAAAGCGCCCTATTTATACAAATTTTTTACATTGGTTCTTATGGGCACATAAGGTTTACATGTAATTCTTATCTCTTAATCTAAGCTAGGATATTACGGTTTTCTAAGTTATGTTTTAAGCTTAAAGCGTTAAAGAACAAAAAGCTTTTGGGCATGCAACAGTTTTTATCATAGTCTGAAGCTTTCGCCCAAGTGGGTATGCAACAGTTTTTCAGCAAGTTTAAAGTTGAGCTTACAGCGAACATTGTTAATGATAAAATAATACTACAAAATGTGGTTTTTCTACTTCTCGTAAATTTGCCCCAATGATCTGGATGCAGCAAAACAAGCATAACTTCATTGGAGTAGAAAAAGATGAATGGGTCCAACTGTTGACATACAAGGAATATATTCAACTGAAACTTGATCAGTATGACTTTTTAATGCCGGATACAATTATTGATCACCCCCTACTCCCAACAGTTGATTGTAATTTTAAATTTAGAAAATCAGATAAACAGTTTTTTTTTAGTCATAAATCAATTTGGTAATAAAATTGAGTTTGATAGCAAATCTTGGCGTTCTTTCCTAAGATTAGGACAACAACAACAACATTTCTATGTTGGAATACTATACTAAGAAAACAAATTTCATTTCTTTACTATAATCATATTATTCTAAGTGTGTATCTCTTCAAAAATTGATATTCAACTAAGTGATCTAGATGCTTCTCACGATCAAGATGTTCAAATAGATCTAACTAAAGAGAGCTAAAACGAGATGTAATTGAATATAAGAAAACAATACTATCTAAGCAGTGTGCAAAGCAACATAGAAATAATTGTGTAATTAATCAAGGTTAATAAAATGAGTAAACAATAAGTAGTGCGAGAATTAATAAAAAAACTTTTATCAGGAGAGAGATTTTGATCAGAAACCTGGCACAATCGATTTGGTTGAAATGATACCTTTTTTTCATAAAATTTAATGATTTATAATAATAGTTTCATTTTCAAAGTATTCATTCGCTACTACTACATTTAAGGGGTGGTTTAAGATCGAAAGTGCGTTTTTAGGAATCATCAACGCTATATGACTTGCAGCATTGGTGGTCAAGGAAGGGGTGGGAAAGTTGTTGACACCACACCACCTGGAGCGCCCATTACAAAACACACAAAACGACTCAGCAGCTGCAAACCAACAACAAAAATGTCAATAAAATGAGAAGAATAACAATTATATTTTATGTATTGTTTTTTATTTTATTTCAAAAAAATGTAATACTCTAAAAAACCTGAAAAAAATAAAAAAACCATTTTAAAAAAAAATCCAAGGTAATTATATTTTTTGATTTTATTTCATTTATTTCAAAATATGTATTTTGCATAAAAACCTGAAAAATAAAAATCCCATTTTAAAAAATTCAATAAAATGTGAAGAAAAGATGAAAGATTTATTTTTGATTTTTGTTTTTATTTATTATGTATTTTATAAAAACCTGAAAAATAAGAAAATTTTTTTCTACAAAATTTGAAAAGAATTGTTGTTTTTTAGTTTTACAAATATTTATTTTATTTATTAATCTTTTAAACTAAAAAAATTTTTCATTTAGTATTTCATTTACTTCATTGTCAAGGAGATTCTGGCTCGCCCTCTCACGATCAGTTAGTTCCTCCTCTGCATTTTGCAAAAAATCAAATTGGTTGATAATCACCCAAATCCTCAGCCATAATCACATTGGTGCTTCTTCCACATATTCCATTGTGGAATTCCTGAAGATTGGTAATGTTGGCGTCTCATCATCTTCATCTTCTTTTCAGGGTGGAAGAAAGAGGGGTTGAAGGAGACATCTAACATCGAAATGTGGGATGACCTGCTCGACTCATCCTCCATTGAGTTCCACTCCCAGTGGAAAGATCGATCATCTCTGTTGATAAGCGGTTGGTCCACAGATGCCTCAAGTCGGAATTGATGCTTACAATTGATCACTCCATCATTGAGGGCTCGTTCTGCCGGTGCTCTACAGGTGCCTCAAAGTCGGAGTTGATGCATATTGAGCACTCCATCCGTGAAGGCTCGTTCTGCCGATGCTCCTCAGATGACTCGAGTCGGAGTCGATGCTTATAATTGAGCACCCCATCATTGAGGCCTCGTTCTCGGCTTTGGATAACATACCGAATTCACTGTTTGCTTTTATAGCGACCAAATGCGTGGGATGATTGGGAGAAAAATAACCCTCAGGATAACTAAAAAAAAGGTTAACTACCTAGTCACACAGTTTTTTTTTTTTTGACTTACTTGCCATAGTTTATCAATCAAAGTTATGTGCTGTCAAAAATATGAAATGATAACTAATTCAATAAACAAAAACAAAAAGAATGTCCCTCGCACCACTCACACACACGCACACGCAATGTAGCAAGTGGATGGGGTCGCAAAACTACAAACAAAAACTACACAAAAACATCTGTATGTGGCGAAAGGGAAAATTCTGTCACACGCTAGCCTCCTATTAAAATTTTTTCCCATGTAAGCTTCTATTGGTCAAATTTCCAATCACATAAAAAAATTGATTTACTGGTGACTGCCCCCACCCAAACCACTTGAGGCTGTGCAACATACTTTTTTTGTTTGTTCTTTCATTTTTCAAAAACGATTACGAGAGTCTAAAGCTTTGCTACATATTCGATCATTTAAATCTTTCGGCTTCCCCCACACCAACATCTACGACAGCAGCAGCAAACGCCACCCACCAAAATAATTGGCAACTGCCTGCAAAAAGGTACAACGGCAGCTAACAACAGCAACAGCAACAACAACACTGCAAATTTAATAAGCGCTTAAAAATGGATGACTCGAAGCGTCTTCTTAGCGGAGAAAGGGATTCCGGCAAGAGAGACAGTATGGTGTGTCGAACAATCCAAAGAAGACGCAGGAAAAGGATGAACAGCATGGAAGAAGTACTCCACTTCCAAAGTGCCATACAAAAGTTTAAATAAACTTAACACATCATCAGAAACAGTTTTTAAAATTTCGCGTTTTTTCTCCCAATTTTCAAAAGGATTTTCTTTAAAAAATAAAAAAACCAAAAAAACTTCCAAATTAAAAGGAACAAAAAATTATTATTATGTTGCTCAAAAAAATATAATTTTCAGGCCCCAATAAAACTAACTAAAAAATCAAAAAACAATATTGCTGCGTTTTTGTTTAGATACATTGCGGTTTTTATTTTTTCAGAATGAATGTTTACACTGGTTAATATTTGTTCAAAAATTGATTTTTTTATTTATGTTTTTTATTTTTATTTTTGGGTTGCTGGGGTGTCTCAGGTGCTTCAATTTCATCAAAGTTTAGCCTCCGTCTTTTTATGGGAGCTCTATTCACCCCCATTTCTTCTGGAGTGTTGGGTGTGTTGTGTTGCGGAGTTTCTTCAACGGGGCGCAGTGGCGTAGGGACATCATCCTGGTTCCACAGCAATGGATCCCAAAGGGGCAAACATGTTGTTCGCGATTCCGAAAACCATCCCCCTCACAACTCAATCTCCCTGTATCGTTCATCTGCAATTCCATTGTATTACCATTTTTGGTCCTGAAGTGCTCAACTACGACTGCGTAAACAACATTGATGTGCATTGCCTTTAATAGCAGAAAAACATTGCCAACAACTAATCAAGTTCCCACCATTCAAAAAAGCCACATGCTGAGATATGTAACGCAAATTCAACTCCTTGCTCTTATGCACAGGTGTGGGGTGGTTGATCTTTTCCAAAACATCCCTCTTAACACGTTTTGCTCCGCACTGTGTGACCTGAACCCGACACATTGTCTGCTGGGGTGAATGCAAAAAACACAAGCATACACATACTGACCATCGGGTGACATCAGACACTCGCCCAACAACACCTGCAACCAAGCAATTGGGGTGAATACCTGCTAAGGATCGCAACCAGACGCGCGGGCATCGATCCCAAAAAAACCAATCCTCAGCTAGCGCATCTAATTTGTGATCGTTTTTTCAAGTGACTCAAAAAATCATTTCATATTTTTGGTTTCCAGGTATTTTTTTTGTGAAAAAACAAGATATGTGTGTTTGAAGCAAGGCGCAGCAAGAACAAACATATTCTCATTTTCCTTCACCTGAGAATCAAAAAAGCAATAAATTATTCAATTAACGATCCTCACACACACACACACACACACACACACACACACACACACACACACACACACACACACACACACACACACACACACACACACACACACAGCAGGTGGTGCCGAGTTGGAAGCATCCTAGGGAGTCTGTTTTTGGGTTTAATCGACTGGCGAAGTTTGTTGGCCTGACTTGCAGGGAGGAGGGGTGGTGCACAGCTGCTGGTATTTCCCGCCTACTTTCGTGTATTGTGGGTGCCCACTAAAAGCAAACACTTTCTCCCATTACAACAACACCCGGCATCGCTAATTGGTCGATAGTGAGCGTGTAGTAAGCGCCAATTCTTACCAGTGACATAACATACGTTAACAGCCCCAGTGCCCTAACAGTGCGCTAACAGCATTGGGCAAAGCCAGTATTGCATACTTGTAGGCGAAACTTTTTTAATTGAAATTTGTTTATTATAACCAATTTAAATAATTAAAAATACACGGCTCGAAGTCAACGGCTTAAGGCGACAAGGTCACGGATCGCTAACAACCAACCCCGCTGCGGCGCGCGCACAGGCGCTGGTGACCGGTTTGGAGCAAGGTATAGCTCCCATCGTTTGCAGGACTCCTAAGTGCCTCAAACTGCATAGCACACTGGATCAGGAGCAAAACCCGGACCACTACGCGACGCCATGCGTTGCCAATACACCTCGATTGTGGCCAACTCAGAAGGTGTGAGCCAACTAGCTGACAACGGCATAGAAGCTTTTGGCAAAATGTTGCCAGAACTCCACCTGGAAGGTCAGGGCTGGCACCGCTCAGCCACCAGGCACCAGTTGCGTCCAACAATACGGACACCCCAAGAGGAATAGAGATGAAGAAAGTCCCTCAAGGGTGTTTCCCGGATAACTCCTCCTAAGAAACACAGAGGCATGGCCCCAAGCTGTATAGACCAGATGCGGACCTGGGTAAATGCTGGACGATGTTTATGTGGGAAACGAGAAGAGACCAGTGGTTCGCCATATAAACCAGGGCATGAAGGACTCTCTTTCAAAAATGAAAGAAATCCAAATGAACGTATCGGCAATTTTAGAGGCAACAGCAGCGGAGCCCCAATATTGCGTACGATGTGATCTGCTCCGGACAACGATCCAAACCCAATCGCACTGTATGGCAGAAGCGATGAGTACAGAAAACCTAACCATGCAATTGTCAGCTTAATCTGAACCATTGCATTGCTGCTCAGGATCTGTTGTCACCAAACAGTGCAGGGAACGGCCCGCAGATCTTGCGCTAGTAAGCGAACCATTCAGAGTTGGCGACAAAAGTAGATGGGCCGTGGATAAGACAGGAAAGCAGCTATTTGGCTTTGTGGGGCAGTTGCAGCACGGTTCTCCAATGTGCGCGCGGAGAATGCTTCATCCGGGCAAACTCGGAGATTGCTGGATATATAGTGTGTACCTTGCCCCCAGCCTAAGCATGTCGGACTTCTCTGCCACCCTTGACGCTTTAGTGACCGATGCAAGGGGTCGGAGCCCGATGATCATTGCTGGAGACTTCAACTCGTGGGCGGAGGACTGGGGCAGCTTGTGCACTAATGCGAGAGGCAGGATACTGTTAGAGGCTTTCGCGAACCTTGAAATTGGTTTGCTCAACGAAGGCACTCAGCACACGTTTAGTAGAGCGGGAACTGGCTCCGTGGTGGACCCTTCATTTGTCAGCAGCAGTCTTGTTCCTACTGCTACCTGGAGAATAAGCGATGAGTATACAGCAAGTGACCATATGGCCATCCGATTTACTGTGGGTGAGCCAATGAGAAGACAAATACACCCGGCATCCCGCTGGAAAATGTATCGTGCAGAGTCAATGAGACCACAAGACTTTGCGGGCTCTTTGGCAAACCTATCAGCTTCCGGAAGCGCGGAGAGTATGGCACAAAATGTCATGAGTCGTCTGGAGCAGGCATGCGATGTAAGTATGGCCACTCGTAAGCCGTATGGGAGACATCATGAACCCGTATACTGGTGGAGGTAAGGCGTGCGTGCAACCAAGCAAGAAGGCAGTACCAACGCGCACGGGGAAGTACAGAGTTCTACGAACGGCAAGCAGCATTCCGCAATTGCAGACGTGCGCTCAAGGCTGCGATCAAGGAGAGCAAGCGGAACTGCTTCTTAGAGCTGTGCGACTCCGCTGAACACGACCCATGGGGGAATGCTTACAAAATGGTCGTCAAAAAGCTGAAAGCGCAGCCACTGCCCCAGCCGAGCGACCCCATTCTTGTTAAGCGCATAGTTGAGGAGCTGTTCCCACGCAGAGATGACGAATTGGTAGTGGCAGCGCATCTTTCGCCTAGAACGACCATTGAAGAGGTGACAGCAGAAGAGATCCTACTTGCTGCACGGAACATTCATCCAAATGTATTCGCCGCTCTATATAGCCAGTGTCTCCGAGAAGGTATATTCCCTCAGAAATGGAAGACGCAGAAGCTGGTCCTTCTTCCAAAACCGGGGAAACCACCAGGCCAGGCAGGCTCTTATAGGCCAATCTGTCTTATCGACTCGGCCGGAAAGCTGCTCGAGAAGATAGTTGCCACACGCCTGGAACGGGCAATTGCTGCAGGCGGCGACCTATCACTCTCCAATTCGGGTTCCGGAAGGCGAGGTCCACCATCGATGCCATCAACATGGTCGTAGATACAGCGTCAAAGGCGATAGGGAACGAGGTGGAAGGGCGGAGGCAAGGAGTATTGTTTAGTTGCCACACTAGACATGCGAAATGCCTTCAACGCGGCAAAGTGGAGCTGCATCCTTGGTGCGTTGACCAACTTTGAGTCCCGGCTTATCTGCTCTGTATCATCAGAAACTACCTTAGCGATAGGGTACTAAAGTACGACACTGTTACTTGCACTGAGTCATACCAAATTACTGGAGGAGTCCGCAAGGCTCTGCCCTGCCCCTCCTATGGAATGCCATGTACGACGGTGTATTACGACTAGCTCTCCCCCAGGAGTCCAAATCGTAGGTTTGCGGATGACGTGGCGGTGGTGGTTGTTGCAAAGCAGCTAACACAGGCAGAGTCGCTATGCAACCAGGCAATAGTTAAGATTATGGAATGGCCGATATCGATGGGTCTAGAGCTAGCACCTCACAAGACCGAAGCAGTGCTGATAAGCAGCCGGAAAAAGGTGGAGACGCTCACATCACTGTTGGTAACACTACTGTGGCCTCCAAAGGGCGCTTAAGTATTTGCGAGTGATGTTGGACACGCGGCTGAGCTTTCGCGAGCATCTGGAGTATGGTAATACAAGGGCAGCTACAACCAGCAGAGCACTATCGAGGCTGATGCCCAACACCAGAGGCCCGAGACAAAACCGAAGAGTCCTCCCTCACGAGTGTTACTAGGTCAATAATGCTTTACGCAGCGCCGGTCTGGAAGGATGCCCTGCTCACAAAAGCTATCGGCGTGGCCTAAGGCAACACCGACTGTGCGCGATTAGAATCTGCAGCGCGTTTCGAACCGTATCAGATGATGCCGCGCTCGTAATCGCTGGTCTGCCGCCCTTGGAAGAGCTGTTGTAGATACCTCCAAGATGTATGTGGAAACTCACGGCAAAAATTTCTCTGCTGCGATGAAGAACTTGATTCGTACTTCTGCAAAGTTGCAGAGCCTAGAGACATGGCAAACTCGATGGGATGCGTCAACCAAGGTCGCTGGACACACCGACTCATACCAGACTTAAGTATGTGGGTTGGCAGGTTAATTTTCACCTAACACAAATCCTGAGCGGACACGGCTGCTTCGCAGCTACCTGCGCCGTTTTGGACACGAGTAAAGTGCAGAGTGTACCTGGTGCGGGGATACAGAAGAAGATGCGGAGCATGTGCTCTTTGTCTGTGGCAGATTTGCACGGGAAAAGACAATTGGAAGTGTCTCTCGGGGAAGCGCATAATGTTGGCGAACCTGGTCCCAACAATGCTGGAAAGCAGTCGTACCTGGGAGCTAGTAAGCAACTACTCGGCGCAAATCATGGTGGAACTGCGCAGACTAGAGCAACTCAGAAGTGTCAACGTTGAGTAGCGGAGCTGAGGTTCCTGCGAAGCATTGCTTTGCGGCCGTACCGCAGGAATGAAGCTCTATTACCAACAATTAGTTAATAAATTGTAAATAGAATTAGTAATTAGTAATAAAGGAATAAAAAAAAAAAAAAAAAACACAACTGAACAACACCACACACCCAAAAATTACATGAACTGGTGCGAAGTTTACACTGAATCATTAATTTGGCTAATTTATGTGGTTCAGTGCATCTTCTTGATTTTCACCCATTTAGTCTGACATGAATGTCTAGCTTTTTTTTTTTTTCACTGATAAGTTTCTTCAACGGTTTGGGTTTTGGCTTACAATTTTTTTAATCTAGTTGAAATCACTTTCAAATTCACTTTTGAAAAAATTTCTTTTCAAGAATTTTTTCTCCTTGTAAAAATCTCTCGTAAGGGCATCTTTTTCATGGCAACCAAATACCCATTAGACCAAAATAAGCTGAACGGACAGATATAATCATTAATATTATATTATTGTGCCATTTATTATTACATTATTATACTAAAAAATTAATTAAAAAAATTTTTAATGAGCTGTTAAAAAACAGAAAAAATAACTGAAAATTTCAGATTTCCATTTTATGGTTGGTGTTATGTTTGACTTAGACATCTAAGTCATCGAAGTTCTGCGGTGGTTGATGCTGCTGCTGCTGTTTATATCGCGGAACGGCTTCACTTGTTTTCAAATCGCTCACACATTAATCAATACATCGAACTTGCATACGCAACATGCTCTCCCTTAAGTTTTAAATTCAACTCAATTGGTAGCACTCTGGGTATAATCAAGCTCAGGGTGATTTGCTCCCCCAGCTCAACGATGATTATTCCGTCGAAAAATCATCCGTATGAAAAAACTCATACAAGAGACATATGCTAAAACAGAGACATCCCATGACCATTGCGCCTGTGTTTTTTTGTTGTTTGTTCATGCGCTCTGACCTGCAACAACAACATCATATGCGTTTCTCTTCTCTCTTCTCTTTCTCTCTCTATGTCTCTCGCAAAAGCGTTGGCCTGAGTACACACATACGCACAGCCAGCGTCCTTATCGAGCTACGCAGAGTGGAGCGAACAAGAAGGGTTTTAATTTAGTATATGCGGTTGATGCCTCAGCGAAGCATTGCCTTGCGGTCGTCCCGGGGGTACGCAACTTATTTGTACAGAAAAAAAACAAAATTTTGTCCATCTTATGTGATTAGGTTAAAAAAAACTAGGTTAATAAACATGGAATATAAAAAAAAAACACACACACACACACACACACATACGCATACAAGTGAAGCGTGTCAAGTTGACTTTAGAGTTTATAGTTTTGTGAGATGAAAAAAATGATGGTTAGAATTTTTGGGTATGATGCAATCAAGAAACAAATGTTATTTTTGTACAGTTCTCTGTTTAGTAGCAGTTGTTGGTGCCGGCTTTGGTATCAGAACAATAAATTGGAGTGGGTTTTTTTACCCTAGAGCTACAAAAAACATCTACCTTTTACAAAAAAATCCATGATGAGACAACAACATATATTTATTTTGCATAAAAAAACCCTGAAAAAAAAAAAAATTTTATATAAAAATTTAACATACGTATGTTTTTTTTTTTTTACAATTATTGATATTATTTATTAATCTCTCAATGTTGAGG
This sequence comes from Lordiphosa clarofinis, assembly GCA_018904275.1. Lineage (NCBI taxonomy): Eukaryota > Metazoa > Arthropoda > Insecta > Diptera > Drosophilidae > Lordiphosa > Lordiphosa clarofinis. The sequence continues at coordinate 24,526 of JAEIGQ010000463.1, forward strand.
CATCAACATGTCAACAGACATGACCAACTATTCTCACGATCTATTTCATCATTTAATGAAATTACAAATTTAGGTGCAACCCCTCACACAGCGATATTCCTAGTTAAGGGTCATTAACACTTGCCCAACAACAGGTGCAACCAAACAACAAATGGGTTGAAATACCTGCAACGTGACCATCAAAATGAACGCCGATCCACAAAACGACCCTTTGCCTAGCGTGTGACAGAATTTTCCTAAAATCAAAAAACCGGTTCCTTTTCACCACACACATACACACACACACACACACACAACCTGCTAAGGCTCGCAACCAGACGCGTGGGGCATCGATCCCAAAAACCAATCTCAGCCTAGCGTGTGACCGAGAGAACACATCGACCCACAAAACGACCCTTAGCCAAAGGGTGTGTCTTTATTTAACAACAACACACTGATCGGTGAAAAAACAAACACGTGCACCCATAAACAATCACCCCACCCCCAAATTGTGCTTGAATCAATAAGCGGCAAGAACAATCATATTTCCATTGATCTAAAAAACACCTGAGATCCCTAAACTATAAATTAACCAATTTTACCACCCTCAAAACTTACCCCCACCCCTTCTATGGACCGCCACCAGACGCGTGAGCGTCGAACCCAAAAACCGATCCTCAGCCTAGCGTGTGATAGACAGAACACATCGACCCACAAAACGACCCTTAGCCAAGCGTGTGACTTTATTTAACAACGACACACTGACCTGCGGCAACAAAACACGTGCAACCATAAAACAACCCCGCACTCAAACAATTGGAGCAAAACACCTATGCAAGAACAATGGAGATGTCCAAGCCAAACATAACATGAATGAAAAATTCGTCCAAATAAATGTACCTGCTCCGTCTACTAATATGTATGTCAATTCTGTACCCGTATGTGATAATAGTTTTAGTTTTATGTGTGTAAGTTCTAGTGATGTCCTAGAAAGTATTTTGAATGTCAAGTCGAATGCAGAAGGTATTGACAAACTAAACCCTAAATTCATTAAAATTCTCTTACCAATGATTCTTGACCATATCTTACATATTATTAACACTGCCCTCACTACCTCGAACTTTCCCGATATTTGGAAAACTGGGAAAATTCTGCCCATTCCTAAACCTAATGGTGAATATAGGCCTATATCCATTTTGCCCTTTCTCTCAAAAGTTTTTGAGCAAATAATGGCTAAGCAACTGCAGGATTTTTTTAATACCAATAATTTAATGACCCAAAAGCAATCTGGTTTTCGCAAAAATAGAAGCTGTACAACAGCGCACTTAAGAGTTGCAGAGGACATTCGCACTCAACTTGACCATAGCAACGTAACTTTTCTTACACTACTGGACTACAGCAAGGCATTTGACACTGTGGACCATGAAATACTTCTAACAAAGCTAAGAACCCTTTACAATCTTGCTCCTACAGCCTTAAAACTTCTAAAAACATACCTAACAGAGAGACGGCAAGCAGTAGTGTCTGAAAATCCATTTCAAAATTCTGCACACTAATCGAGGTGTTCCTCAGGGTTCCGTGTTAGGTCCTTTTCTCTTTTCTATTTATATAAATGACCTCCTAATAATCTGTCAAATTGTGATGTCCATTTGTATGCTGATGACGTTCAATTATATGTTAGTGGACCGTTAAGAGATGTAAATGTTTGTGTCAGCGCATGTAACAATAAATTAGATGTAATAAACAACTGGGCAATTGCAAATGGGCTAGGACTAAACCCCTCAAAGTCGAAATGCTTAATAATTTACAAGAAAGAAATAGATACTGGTCAGCTGGCTAAACTTACCATAGGCGGCACCGCTATTGAATATGTTGACCATGCTTCCAACCTCGGAATACACTTTAACAATACTCTGTCTTGGAGTTATCACATAGCAAAGGCAACAGGAAAAACCTATGGTATGCTTAGGCAGCTGTCCCACACACGAAACTGTCTGCCACGAAACATCAAACTGACTGTAGCAAAAACATGCCTAATACCGACACTGTTCTATGGAGTGGAAATCTTTGGGAGCTGTGATGCAAGTAGCATGCACAAATTGGTAGTGACATTTAATTCGATTGCCAGATATATTTTTGACCGCAAACCCACTGACCATATAACACAGTATTCCAATAGCGTATTTGGACTCAATTTAAAATCGTGGATTAGCCTTAGAATTCTTGTTTATCTCCACAAAATAATGACTACTCGACAACCGACCTATCTGTTTGAACTTTTAAATTTCGCAGCCTCAAAAGAACACAAAACCTTATATGTCCTAGAATATACCTCTCAATGTCCGAAACACAATTTTTTGTCGCTGCAGCTCGCAAGTGGAACGAACTCCCACATGAGCTCAAACTTATTAGGAACGCAACGCAATTTAAAACCGAACTATTTGCACATTTAAAAAGACAAAATTTATAAAACAATGTAACCTCAAATATGTAATGAACAAATAAACAAAACCATACAGTATACATGTAATTGTAAAAGAAAAACCTAATAGTCGTGACTAGCGCAAAAATAAGTACACTGTATTTGTAGCGTTAGGATAATTATTCGATAATAAATAACAAATAACAAAATAACCAAAACAAAAGTTCCCACGGTAGAAAATGACCACATGGCGAGACACGTGGCACAAAACAATAATAGACACATACCGAGAACACCTGCACCCCCAAAACAATAAATTATACCATTAACGATCACCCCCCAGTGATCCCAAAACAATAAATTATACAGTTAACGATCGCCCCCCGTGATCCCAAAACAATTAAAATATTCCCCCTCCCCCCAAATTGTGCCAGCTTCAGGGGCGGCAAGATCAATCATGTTCACACACCTGCACCCCAAAACAATTAAAATATTCACCCCTCCCCCAAATTGTGCCAGCTTCAGGGGCGGCAAGATCAATCATGTTCACACACCTGCACCCCAAAACAATTAAAATATTCACATGGTCATTAACTACCTAATTTATGGCCCATTAAATTGACATTAATTGCCATCCCCCACCCCCCACCTGTCAAAATTGACATGATTTATGGCCCATTAACGGAAATACGGTCACACCAATTGTGCCAGCTTCCCTATTGTATATCTACTATACTCGCTAGGCTCAGAAGCTGAAATATTGAATGCAGTTATAATCCATCATGTTTTATCCAAAGTAGATATGGAAACTAAACTGGCATACGACTCCAAACAAGATTATGAAAATCTACCATCATGGGACAATTGCTGCTCCATCCTAAGCAGGCATTGTCAATTTTTGGAAAGTAGTTCAAGGCAAACACCATCAATTAAACCAAAGGAAAACAAATCAAGTAGCATCTCTCGAAAAGCTTCAGGTACATTTGTCATTGCACAGGCTAACAACAATTGCATTCGTTGTCAGAGTAGCGAACATAATATTGATAATATAAACCTCCCAGTTGATGATCGATTTAAGTTTGTGAAGCAAGCATCTCTTTGTATAAACTGCTTGAGAAAGGGACACATATCCGCCAAATGTGGAAGCAAAGCTCGATGCAGGGTGTGTCAAGGCCTTCATCACAGTACCCTACACAGGTTTTCTCCGAACACGGAACCAACCTTCTTACATCAAGGATCTCCCCAAGCAAGTTCATCACCAGCTACCGCCACTTCGTTAGTGTGCAGATCATTTCGTCGAACGCTACTTCCCACCGCAGTCGTTTTTATAATGGATAAATTACGGTATCTACCAACCAGCTAAGTCGTTGTAATAGCTCTCTCATCTTAGCTAGAAGAGTCACTACAGCAATTTTGGGAGCTGGAAGAATTGAGACTCCAGCCAGCAAAGGTCCACAGTCAGTGGATAACATAGAATGCGAAAATCATTTTCAGAAGCATACGACTATACTTGAAACAGGTCGAGTACAGGTTCGGTTACCTTTCAAAAAACCCCCAGATTGTCTCGGAAACTCACTCGATATTGCAAGGCGCCGCTTTTTGCAATTAGAGACTCGACTAAATCGTAATCCGCCTCTAAAACGGTTGTATGCAGCCTTCATGGACGAATATAAAAATCTCAATCATATGAGTCCAGTCAATGATGTCGACACTTCACAACCCCATTATGTAATACCGCACCACTGCGTGCTTAGACCCCAAAGTGCCACAACCCAACTTCAGTGGTCTTTGACGCCTCGGCGAAGACATCAGCGAATGTCTCACTCAATGAAACGTTGTATATTGGAGCGAAAATACAACAAGATCTGATAGTTACACTTTGTCGTTTAGATTGCATCGATATGCCCTTACGGCTGATGTGTCAAAAATGTATCGACAATTTATCATTCATCCTTCCGATCGCTGCTTTCAATTAATAATATGGAGAAATACCGATACTGAGCCCTTACAACTGTTCGAACTCAACACTGTAACTTATGGTCTTTCAGCTGCGCCTTTCCTCGCGATCAGATGTCTTCAATACATCGCAGATACCTATGAATCGGAGTATCCTGTGGGAGCAAAGATCTTGCGTGAGAGCATGTATGTGGACGATATGCTGACAGGAGCAGATACGGTGACAGAGCTGGACTCTATAGCTGAAGAAATCAAATCACTACTGGCTCGAGCAGGATTACAATTGGCAAAATGGAACTCTAACCATGAACGATGGCGAGAAGGAAACGAAGAAGTGCACATCAAGGTCGATGACCAAGAAATCAAAGGCACTGGGAATATCGTGGAAGCCTCGGATGGATACATTTTGTTTTCGATACGAGTTGGCAACGCTGGAAGTTCTTACTAGACGTGCAATAGTATCAATAGTGGCACGGATCTACGACCCATTAGGCATATTGAGCCCTATTATCATCAAATGCAAAATACTACAGCAAGAATTGTGTATCCAGCGCTTAGGATGGGATGATCCTCTTACACCTGAATAAAGTAGCATTTGGAGAGAAATAGAAACGGATTTATCGCAACTGAATAATATTGGTGGTGGTTCAGAACTTCTAGTCATAGATCTTCTGGACCTAACGGGGGCGTATGTGGTCAGGGAAAGCTTCTGATCGGTTCAACTAGGGCGAACCCAGGGTGATCCTGGCTTACTACGTCTCAAGTCGACTCACACCTCCTCGTGGTGACCACCGGAAGCAGTGGCAATGCACCCGCATTCGCTGCTGACTAACGTGGGCGGCGTCCCCCCTTCCCTACAGGGTATAATATATAGGGTTAGTGCGTCGGGTTTGGTACCCACCATCGTAAAAAATCTCCGCCAATGAAAACTGCGACTACAATGCCTCGGATACGGACCCCTCCTGACGACGACCCACGCAAACGTTTTAGAGACCACGATTTGAGAATATGCACCTGGAATGTCCGCACCCTCAACAGAGATGGTGATGATATCGCCTTGGTGAATGTCCTCAAGAAATATTCATCGGACGTTACCGCCCTCCAGGAAATGCGATGGATCGGACATGGGAGCAAGATAATAACGCTACCAAAAGAGAAGACAGAAAAGAAAACACCCCCTGGGAGATCTACTAGAGCGGGCATGTTTCCAAGCACGAGTTTGGGTGCGGCTTTGCAGTGAGTGATAGACTGCGTCGCTCTGTCATCAGCTTCACACCAGTTGATGAACGACTAGCCGCGCTCAGACTTAAGGCAAAATATTTTAATATTAGTCTTATCTGTGCTCACGCGCCAACAGAAGACAAGAAAGACCTGATAAAAGATGAATTCTATGAGCGCCTGGAACAATTATACGAGCGCTGCCCCGATCACGACATAAAGATCGTGGTAGGCGATTTTAACGCAAAAGTCGGGAGAGAAGGAGTTTTTGGATCGACAGTCGGACGATTCAGCCTTCATGAAACAACCTCCGGTAACGGAGAGAGGCTAAGAGACTTCGCTGCTGGCCGGAACATGGTCATAAGTAGTACCAGATTTGAACACCTCGACATCCATAAGGCGACCTAGAAGTCCCCTGGTCAACGAACACGAAATCAGATTGATCACGTTGTGATAGACTGAAGGCATTCATCGAGTGTACTAGACGTGCGTGCGATTCGAGGAGCCAAAATAGACTCGGATCATTACCTGGTTGCAGCCAAGGTACGCACGCGGCTCAGTGTGGCACATGCCTCACGCTCTAGCACACGTCGAAAGCTAAACGTCGAGAAGCTGCAATCACAAGGGACCTCTGAAGCCTACACAGCTAAACTCGCCCAACTGCTCAGGGAAACCTCCCCATTCCCTTCCGATATATGCGAACAGTGGCAGCGTATATCGCACTCCATGAGTACTGCTGCCAAGGAGATACTCGGTTACTCGAGCTCCCTCGAAAGCGGTCTTGGTACGACGAGGAGTGCCGACGCTCTACTGCAGAGAAAAACGCTGCCTACAGGAGAACTCTGCAGTCGAGAGTAACGCGGGCTGCTAAAGAGCGATACCTGGAGAAAAAGAAAGAGGAGAAACGCCTTTTTAGAAGAAAAAAGTTTGAGCAGGAAAGGCGCATGCGCGAGGAAGTCGAGATGTTATTCGGCATGAGTGAGACTCGAAAATTTTACCAAAAGATTAAGCAGTTAACAGAAGGTTGCAAGCCCAGAGTCGCACAATGCAAAGACGAACAGGGGAATCTGGTCACAGATCCGCAAGTGGCGCTTAACAAATGGAGAAGTTACTTTTCCAACCTATTGGGAGGCGATGACGAACATGATGCCGCCTTTAGAGAAGTAACGATGCAACCAATCGACAACATAGAGATAGACCCGCCGACCCAACAGGAAGTCTGTTTAGCCATAAGAAGGCTAAAGAACAACAAGTCGCCAGGCGCTGATGAGCTGCCCGCTGAATTGTTCAAGGCTGGAGGCGAAGAATTGGTAAGGTGCATGCACCAACTTCTGTGCCGTATATTGGTTGATGAAAGCATGCCTGACGATTGGAATCTAAGTGTTCTCTGTCCAATCTTTAAAAAAGGAGACCCTGCAGTTTGCGCGAACTACCGCGGGATTAGTCTCCTCCCCATCGCATATAAGGTTCTGTCCCGCATTATTTGTGAACGCCTTAAGCCGCTAATTGATACACTGATTGGACCTTATCAGTGTGGCTTTAGCCCTGGTAAATCCACCACAGACCAGATATTCACATTGCGCCAAATCCTGGAGTAGACCTATGAGAGAAACATCGAAAATCACCATCTTCTTATCGATTACAAAGTCGCTTTCGACACGCCGATAAGGTCAAGGTTTTTCGAAGCCCTGTCTACTTTAGGTATTCCAGCAAAGTACGTTCGACTTTGCATGATGACGTTGAGAAGCACTCAAAGCTCCGTCAAAATTGGAACGAACCTCTCCGAGCCTTTTGATACCAAAAGGGGTTTTAGGCAGGGTGACACCTTATCGTGTGACTTCTTTAATCTGCTGATGGAGTATATACTGCGCCAGTGCCCAAATGCCAACAGATCGGGCACCATCTTTAATAAGGATGTAATGCTACTCGCATATGCCGATGATATTGACATTATCGGCAAAACCGAACAGGCAGTAAGTATGGCGTTTTCAGAGATTGAGAAGCAGTCTGAACTAATGGGTTTAGCGGTAAACGAGGACAAGACGAAGTACCTTGTGTCCTCGAAACAGAAGTACACACAACTTGGGCAATCTGTTGCAATGGGAGAGTACAACTTTAAAGTTGTAGAGGACTTTGTCTACCTCGGAACGATGATAACCGGCGACAACAACATCAGCCTGGAAATTCGAAGAAGAATCACGCTCGCAAACCGATGCTATTACGGGCTAAGTAGGGAGCTCAAGAGCAGAAACCTCAAGCGAAGAACAAAAATAGCGCTATATAAGTCGCTTATCATCCCAGTCCTGCAATACGGCGCAGAAGCATGGGCAATATCATCAGCCGTTTGAGGCGGCGATTGGCGTTTTCGAGCGAAAGATTCTTCGCAGGATTTATGGACCTTTGAAAGTTGGCGAGGACTTTCGCATCCGAAAGAATGACTAACTGTATAAGCTCTATGGGGATACTAGTCTGGTCAAGCGCATAAAGCAACAGCGGCTGCGCTGGCTGGGACATGGTACCCGAATGGATGATCAAGCTCCAGCAAAAATGGTCTACAAGAGGAATGCGAAAGAACTGGGACAAGGCAAGGTGGGACGACCACCTCTAAGGTGGGACGACCAGGTGCGGAAAGACATTTCTAAGCTTGGCGTGAAAAACTGGTGCCAGCTCGCACGGAGCAGAAGCGACTGGCGGACATTAGTTGCAGCGGCCGAGACCGTCAAACGGTTGTGATGCATGCATCGGGCCAATAAAGAAGAGAAGAAGAATAATATTGAAATTCCACGTTATGTTAACCTCTCGCAGGGTCAATCATTCGAGATCCACGGGTTCGCAGACGCCTCACAACGCGCGTATGGATGTTGTTTGTACCTACGCACAAACAGGCTCGCAGACGGAAAGCATCATTCCACATTACTGATGGCCAAATCAAAGGTGGCACCCCTGAAAGCAGCCTCGCTTCCTCGATTAGAATTGTGTGCGGCAGTACTTTTGTGTAAGACATGGCATAAAATCAAGCATCTGTTCGCAGCCTTTGACACAAAAATAGTGTTTTGGACCGATTCCAGTATCGTATTGCAATGGATTGGGATGCATTCTGCTACTCTACAATGTTTTGTTGGGAATCGTGTCGCAGAAGTACAGACAAAGTCAATTGGAGTTATTTGGAGTCATGTTGCTAGCAAGAACAACCCCGCTGATGTCGTGTCACGCGGATGCAAGGTGAATGAATTGGCACAAACGATATGGTTCAACGGACCGAAATTTCTCTGCATTGAAGATTGTAAATGGCCCAAACCCCTGGTTTCTACAACAACAGATCGAAAACTGCTCGAAGAACGTAAAATGGTTGTGTTGAATAGTAGTGCATGTAGGCTGAACAGTAGTGAAACAATTCTAAATGGTTTGTTTATAAGAATCTCGTCATATAGGAAAATATTGAAAATCATTTCATATGTGCTTCGATTTTGCAACCGCATTAGCTCAGATAGAAAGCTCACTATCAGTACGGTAAACCCGGTATCAGCCATTGAGATACAGGAATCGTTTCTTCGCCTCGTAATGATCGTACAGCGCGAAGAATACAGCAAGGAAATATTCGCAATGAAAGCCAATAAGTCATTAAGCCCTGAAATGCAATAACTGCCTTTCTATGGCATACAGAGACTCAAACTGGAAAATTCGACCTTATACGAGTCGGTGGACGACTCTCCCAGGCTCCAATTGAATTTGATGCTAAGTTTCCAGTAATCTTGCCAAAAAACCATCGGCTAACCTGGCCTTACATAGAAGACTTGCATAGGAAGCACATGCATGCCGGAGCAAAGGCTCTAATTGGAATAGCCAGACTGCAAGTTTGGATCGTTAATGTTCGTAATTTGGTGAGGAAGGTCGTAAGACGGTGTGTACACTGTTTCTACTACAAGCCAAGGCTTCTTAAACAAGTTATGGGTCCACTTCCCGCTGATCGCCCTCTCGATCGACGTCCATTTTTTGTAACGGGTGTAGATCTATGTGGACCATTTTACACTACATATCGGATTCGTGGCAGGGCACCCTACAAAACATACGTGGCAATGTTTGTGTGCTTTGCGACTTAGGCTGTCCACGCAGAACTGATCTCGAACTATCAACTAACTCGTTTCTTCTTTGTTTGAAGCGATTTGTATCCCGCCGTGGAATACCGCAACGTCTATATTGCGACAACGCTACAAATTTTGTCGGCGCAAAGGCACAGCTCGACAAATTCAAAAAGGAGTTCTTTGACCACAATTCAATGACGGAAACAGAGAAGTTTTGTACAGCCATGGGATGCAATTTCATCTTTATTCCTCCCCGTGCTCCCCACTTTGGTGGACTGTGGGAAGCCGCTGTCAAATCGATGAAGACGCAGCTTGTTAAAAATGCAGCACAGTCCAACCTCACGTATGAAGAGCTTCAAACAGTGCTTATCGAAGCTGAAGCAATACTGAACTCAAGGCCCCTTACTGCGCACTCTGAGGACCACAATGACGGTGAAGTCATTACGCCAGCCCACATGTTAATTTGTTCTTCTTTACAGGCTCTCCCAGATCAGACGATCGTAGAGAAAAAGGTATCAACTCTAACACAATATCAACGAGTAACCCATCTGAAGCAGCGATTGTGGGATCTCTGGCGACGGGATTATGTTCACGAACTTCAACTTCGATCGAAATGGCTTAAGGCAGAAGCAGACTCGGGTAACTCGTCCTGGTCCATGAGGATAACTTGGCCCCACAAAACTGGCAGCTGGCTCGGATCGTTGCAGCAATCCCTGGGTCTGATGGTCGAGTTCGAGTGGTGGATTTAAAAACTGCGAAGGGAATCTTTCGTCGGCCAATACACAAGGTGGCCCCTCTACCTTTACCTTTAAATGAATAACTTTTGAAAGCGTCCTTTCAATGGGCGGAGTGTGTTTGGTGTAATCATTAATATTGTATAAAGAATTTAGTTTTATAGTTAATGAATCTGTTTCTACTGTAATATCCCTAGGTGTAACTGAATCAATTCGCCTTAGCTCCCTCTTTAATTTCTTCACTCAGTTATACTCTCGTATTAATCGAAGTTCACTCATACACACACAGAAAAAAACAAGTGAGAAAGTCGGTCAAGCCCGACTATGTCATACTCTGTACCAAGAGCAGGAGCAGAATGCAACGTTTCTGCTGCGCTCATCTCTAAGTTTCTCTCCCTCTCTCTTTCACTCACACGTTGTTGAATAAAAATGCGGTGTTGGTTGTGAGCGCGTGGGAGGGGGTGGGGGAGGCGGGAATTTATTTTTATTTTATTCATAACTTGAGAACCGCTCATCCGATCTTTATCATTTCTTCGGCAAAACGATACATTTTGCTAAATACAAACTATCTCTAGAAGGTACGAATCGTCTATCTTCAAAACTGTAGGAGATATAACGTTTTTTCCAAATTGCGGGGGCGGGAGGGGGCGTGGCCAAAATTGAAAATAAACTTGATCTGCCTGCAGCTATAAGAAACATTTGTCCCATACATGTCAAATCTCTATCTCTTACCATCTCCGAGATCTGTTTGTTCATACGGACGGACGGACGGACAGACAGACGGACGGACAGACGGACGGACAGACGGACAGACGGACAGACGGACATGGCTATATCGACTCGGCTGTTGATGCTGATCAAGAATATATATACTTTATATAGTCGGAAATGATTCCTTCTCCCTGTTACATACTTTTGCACAAACTTAATATACTCTGTGTACCTTTGGTACAGAGTATAATAATATCAAATATCAAGTTGGTACTTCAATATAATTTCAATAATATCAAAATTTTCATACGAAGTTGAAACTATATAATATCAATGTGAACCTGTAGTATTGGGTTGATACTATCAACGTTAAATTGAAATGCTAAATGATCAAAGTGAAATTCAAAATTCCCTAGTGATATGATTTAAGATCAAAGTAGGCATCGAAATTCGAAAGCAGAGAGAGACACATAGAGTTTCTCGAATCAAATAGAGACAGCTATAGTCTCTCTCGAAAAAAAACAATAACAATGTCCACTGCTCTGCCGCAGCAAGTGCCGAAGAGTGCCGGTCGTTTTTTCTTCGCGAACTTTTCGAAGTCATCCTCGGGTCAGCAGCAAGTTTCTAGCTTCTTCTTGTAAATTTCGTCAGTCGATCCGTGGTATTGCGTGAGAAAGGTAAGTAAAAAAAGTGTGATGCCTAAGAAAAATTGTAAACGGTAAGAGTGAAGTGAATGAGTGTGTTTTTTTTGTATATGAAAATTACTAAATTGTAAAAAGATAGGCTATTAGCGGCCATACTCCCATAATAATATTACATACATATATAATGTGCGTGCTTTTTCACCTTAATGCCTCTACATACATAGTTGTGAAGTAATGTAAAATTTTCACTAAACAAATTTCACGTCTCCCTACTCTTCTAAATTATTTGAAAGCTTTTGCATTACTTCATATTATTTCACAACTACGTATGAGGCTGTTCCATTTCTGTGTATGCATATTTTATGCCCGCGTCCAAATATGTTTGTATGCGTGCATGTTTGCATATGTATGTTTATGTGTGTTTGTGTGCTGACCGAAGACCAGAAACAAGCATCGCAAAAAAATGTGACCGTGTTTAAAGCAAAATAAGAAAACAACAGTTATCATGTGCTTGCTTTGCCTTTGCTTTCGACGGACTTCGCACAGATGCACAAAAAACTTATGCGAATTTAAAAAAATTACACTTTTATTTATTAATTTTTTTATTACTTCACAGTTAAAAATGGAAGATATAAAACTCTTTGAGCTGGTACAAAAACTTGACATTGAAAATTGTGTGTACGAAAAATTAGTTGGTAAGTTTAGAATTGACATAATTATTTTTCTCAATAAATTAATTAATCAATTTTCGTTTTTCTAGACCGTGGACTTGATATGGACCGCCTAAATTATATTTCTTCCAGCAACATGAAGCAGATTTTTCCGGAAAGAGATTTGTAATATGTATAAGGCTTCAATTTTTATAAAAATAAGTTAACAAAATGGTATTTCAACTTATAATACCCTTTTGATATTTTATAAATATATCTTTGAAACTGATATGGTCCCACAGGTATTTTTAAAATATATCTTTGATACTTTAAAAATATATCATTGATATTGGCAAATATCAAATTGTTGATCTGAAAAAATATCATTTTGATATGTTTAAAATGTAAAAGTGATATATTCGCACATATTATCTAGGTATTTTTCAGATGAAGGCCGATTTGATACTTAAAAATATCAACTTGAAACTAAATATCGTGATCTTTTTTTCTGTGCACATACATATTCAAGTAGGCTTAAGCAAAGAATGTAAAAATATGAATTATCAGTCGAAATTAAACCATGAAGTAGATTGATTTTACTACCTCATTAATTTGAGGCATCAACATCGTCCATATAAATATGGCAAGTTTTTCCACTTTGGGTCATAGAATATTATCCATAGCCCTTTAGAATATCCTTGGAGCATTGGACAGCCCGAAGGGTAAACGCAGGAATTCGTATTTTCCGTTGTTTATTGAAAAAGCTGTTTTTTCTATGTCTTCTTCCCGCATTAAAATCTGGTGGAACTCTGATTCTAAGTCAATGGTGGAGAAGCATAAAGCTTTGCCAAGATTAGATAAGATAACCGATGGATCCGGCATTGGATATCTGTCAGGGATAGTGTTTTCGTTCACTTTCTTAATATCCATGACAAAACGTTTCTTAGGATTCCCATCTGGGTTAAATCCTTTTTTACCGACCACCCATACAGGTGAGTTGTAAGGGCTTTTACTAGGTCGTATAATATTGTCTTTCAACAAACGATTTATTTCCTCGTTAATGAAGTCACTTGCTGAATGGGGGTAAGAGTACTGCTTACTATAAACAGGATTGTCGTTCATGTTCCCTATTTCTCCCTTCATATCTGTTCTAAAGGGAAGATTTGTTTGAATGTTTGAGTGCTTGAATTGGATTTCTTGAACAATTTGTTGCTCAAGCATTTTTAATTCATCTGCTTCCTCAGCAGATTGATTGTTTGTGCAAACTGAAGAACATCTGTAAGATTTGTTAGAGCTCTTTTGCATTTTTTTCTTTTTGCTGTTTGTGTGACTAAGGGTAGAGTCCGCTTTAGAACTCCCTGAGCCATTTTGTTTTGGTCTCCTCTTTCTGTCCTTTTTTGTATTGCAGCATAATTACGGAAGAATGGTTTTTCGGGAATACTTTTGCTCAGTCTGAGTTACTTCTAGTTAATTACGACATGAAGAATCGGGAGAGTTTTTCTCTCAATTCCGATTGGACGTCAGATTCTGAATCTTCTGATGTGGTATTCTCGACTGTTTGAAGATTGCCAATTTGGTCTTGGCCTGGGTTTTCTTCAAACACTTTTTCTTTGTTAACTTTATATAGTAGGAATAAATTTTCCATATCGATCATAGCTCCAATCTTTTTAAAAAGATTGTAGCCGACCAATAGATCTGATTCCAAATTGCTTATTTCATAGAATATGTGATTAACGTTAAATATATTAATATTATGATAATGGGTAATGGTTGAGTAACCGTTAACCGTTCTTAACCTTTTATAGATTGGAAGTCTGATAGCATTTTGTAAATACCTTTCTTTATGAAACACACGGTTGCACCCGTGTCAAGTAATACTTTCAAATTTCGAGGTCTCCGTCGAATCCCCTAAAAAATTTTTCTCATTTATATTGTTTATCCTCATAGTTTTTTGAGGAGAACGGGTTTTATCACTATGATCACGTTTCTTAGGTGTCGATCCACCTGGGAAATTGGATGTTTGTTGGAATTGGGGTTGAGCCTGTGAAGGTCTGTTTTGAAATTGGATCGAAGGATCTATTTCCATTGGTACATGAGAAGATTGCGGATTCGAATTTTTAGGAGTATAATTATTTTAGAATCCCTGTTGTGAGGGATTATAAGTATTTTGGAAACGTAGAGAGTTATTATACCCTTGGAGAGGGTATATTGAAATTGTGCGGATGTTTGTAACGCAGGGAAGGAGGCATCTCCGACCACATAAAGTATATATATTCTTGATCAGCATTACGAGCTGAGTTGATATAGCCATGTCCGTCTGTCCGTCCGTCTGTTTCTATGCTATCTCCTCCGTCAGTTTTAAAGCTATCTTAACCAAACTTTGCACGAAGTCTTTTGATACAAATACGCTGCACATTTGTCGGAACCGGCCGGATCGGATGACTATAGCATATAGCTGCCACAGGAACGATCGGTTGAAAAAGTAGTTTTAGTGAGCAAAACTTTTTTGTTTTTAGTGCTATCGCTCCCAACGATCGTATTTATAAGTTTTCAATGATTTCACATAATTTCACCAAGGCTTGTCGAAATCGGACAACTATATAGTATAGCTGTCATACAAAAGTTAGGTCTGAAAAAAAGTCTTAGTGAGAAAAACTTTTTTGTTTTCAATGTTATCGCTCCCAACGCTCGTATTTATAAGTTTTTAATGATTTCACATAATTTCATCAAAACTTTTTAAAATCAGACAACTATATAGTATAGCTGCCATACAAAAGTTAGGTCTGAAAAAAAGTCTTAGGGAGAAAAACTTTTTTGTTTTCAATGTTATCGCTCCCAACGCTCGTATTTATAAGTTTTCAATGATTTTACATAATTTCACCAAAACTTTTTGAAATCGGACAACTATATGGTATAGCTGCAATACAAACTGTCAGGCATATATCAAGCTCCAAGGGTATATAAACTTCGGTCGAGCCGAAGTTAGCTGGCCTGTATTTTAATTTTTCCTTGAATTATCAAATTTTTTTGGTTGGTCAATCTGTTAAGATTGATGTTTCGGATTTATTGGACGCTGATTGGGACAGTTACAATTGGTAACAGTTACTGATTGGTAACAGTTATTAAACTGTTAGCAAAATTTGCCCGTTGATAGTTGGCTTCCAATTCTTGAGCTTGAGCTAAAGCACTTGGAAGGTTTTCTGGCATAGTAGAGAATAAAATATCTGGCAAGTTGCCGTTTAGGCCCGAAATGAATACTCTCAAAGCGTTTTCCCTGTTTTTCTTATTCATTTCGGTAACTACCTCTGAGTTATGACCATATGTCATTATAGTCTTATTAAAATACTTGTTTTCGGTGATCCAGAAGGTCAAGATATCCATGAACCACTTTTTTGGCATATTGGTGTGTTCGGAAATTTCACCCCATCTCTTTTGTATCACCTCAAGTGCCAAATCCGTCGGGATGCTGGGAAACGATATCAAACGATACCATCCTTTCGTCGTCAAATATGTAGCTGTTATTAGTCCGTTAATTAAACTCTATAATGTTCCTGACGTTATATTTGGAATCCTTGGTCAAATTATCTAATATGTTCGTCATGTATTTACAAAGGTGGTAAGAAGGTGAGTTAGTCATAGAGCAAATCGGTCGTAGTGGGAGATTGTCTTTATGTATTTTTGGGAGTCCGTAAATCCTAGGTGGGTAAGCCGTGCTGGTCGAAAGTGCTTATTTCTCTTTTTTAAGATATTACTCCTAAACTGTAGAGTTTCTTCACAAAATCATTATTCTTTGTTTGGAGCCTTAGAGTGGGATCAATTCTCAATAGTCTATATGTGTTTAGCTCTCCTATTATTTGTTCCATTTTATTGTTATAGTCTTTCTTCTCCATTGCTACCGTCACGTTACCCTTGTCAGAATTCAAAATTAATATGTTTCTATTTTCGCGTAAGAATTGTCGTGTTTGTCCCACTGTATCCGTAATTGCGCGGTCCATTGCGCTTTCTCTGCCTTTTGTTTTGCTTTCTTTAATTAGCATTGATATTTTTGTGCTCGCTGTCTCCTGTTCCTCCTTTGATCTAATCGTCTGTACCAACTCCTCCGCGTCCGCGATGCACTTGAAGAGCAGAAAGTTATTTTTCGAAATTGGGAGAGCAAACTAAGCTCTCTCTTTCTTTGGTGGGAACTCCGTTTCGGTTTTCTTTACAAACCATTTATTGTTTTTGCTTGTGAGAATTATGTTCCGTTCTTTTCGTAAGTTATGGTGATGGGCTATGTGCCGCTCATTCAATTTCCTTGTTGTGTTTTCAGAAAGCGTCCGTTCGCTCTCAAAAAATGCTGCCGCGTCATCTTCGTCGAAAAGACTATGTAGCTTTGTTTTTGTTCTGATCAGCTGTTTCCTTTCCTTATTGATTTGTTTGTGTTTTAGTGCAATGAGAACGTTTAATAACTTTGAGTGGTAAAATTCGGTATGTCTAAGAATTGTTTTATGTATGTCAATGCTAATGTCCAAGTCCTTTGTAAATATGCTATGATGTCTTGTAGTGTTCTGTATGAATTTTGGGATTAATCTATTTTTCTAGTTAAATAAGAACTTTATGTGCGATGTAAGTTTAGCCATCTTGTTGGTGTTTGACTGGAACTTTTTGATCGTCGTCTTTGTGTTAAAGTTATACTTCTATTTGATGTTGACATAAACCATCATGATTTGGTGTTTATGTATACGGCGAGCCGTCCGTTCTAAGATAGTTGTTGGGTTTAGCGACCTATTCTTAGTTATTTAAGAAATGTTTGTTGGCAGGCTCAAGGTCGGGTTTATTTTATGTGCTTTATATTAATTAATTAAGACACAGTTTTTTTTTTCTTCAATATATTTCGAGATGCCGTCGGCATTCGTCATCAGGGCTGTATAACAATAACACAAGAAAAACACAAATATTTTAACTTGATACAAAACAAAGAGTTTACAAAATGTTTACATACAGAAAGCAACAGAGTCCAATCAGTCAGCTGTGCTGTTGTTCTTGGTGCAATATGCTCACATTTGAGAAATCCGCTGTATGCCTGCTCTCCGCATAGTGGGCCGCTAGTGCTGTTTTTTGTATTGGTGTCTCGTCTCGTCGTTTTATATCAGACTTGTGTCCTGATAGTCTAGTTTTTAATTTAGATTTTGTCGTGCCAATGTATACTTTATCACATACATTGGTTCCGTCTCCAGCACATGGGATTTTATAGATCAAATTACTCCTTTCCAGCGTCGCTATTTTGCTTTTTGAATTGCTAAAAAATATTTTATTTGTGTATATCGGTTTGTGAGCTATGGGCACTCTGCCTTTGCCAATCGGAACGAATTAGACGGTCGGAAAATGAAGGTATATATACAACAGATTTGTATATTTTGGGTGTTTTTTTTTCCTTTGCTGCAATTTTCTTGGGATTGTTGTTTTTAAATAGGCCATTTATAGTGAGTGCGGGAAAATTATTAGATTTAAGGATTTTAGTTATTCGTTTATAGTTGTTTTTGTGGAAAACCGGATCGCTAACTTCCAAGACTTTTCTAATAAAATTCTTTGCTGTATTAATTATGATGTTTTTGGGGTGCTTGGAGTAATAGTTTATTTATCTTCCGGAGGTCATTGGTTTTTGATACCAATCTAATTTTATTGTATTGTCCTTCCTTTGTATTATGGAATCCAGGAACGGTAGTCTTTGGTCAATTTCTAACTCGATCGTAAACTTTATGTCTTTGTGATAATCGTTAAGCTTTTTAAGTGTTTCTTCCATATCGTCCTCTTTCACTATTGCAAATAAGTCAAAAACATATTTGATGAGAAGTCTTACGTTTGATACTTTGCTTAAAACCTCTTCCATCACAATATCGGCGATAATTGGCGATGACGGTGATCCCAGGGGTAGTCCTTTAAGCTGAGTGTAAATCTTCTCGTCAAACTTAAAATACCTGTTTTCGGTGATGCAGAAGGTCAAGATATCCATGAACAACTTTTTTGGCGTATTGGCATGTTCGGAAATTTAACCCCATCTCTTTTGTATCACCTCAAGTGCCAAATCCGTCGGGATGCTGGGAAAAAGGGAAACGACATCAAACGATACAATCCTTTCGTCGTCAAATATGTAGCTGTTATTAATCCGTTCCTTAAACTCTACAGTGTTCCTGACGTTATATTTGGAATCCTTGGTCAAATTATTTAATATGTTCGTCATGTATTTACATAGCTACCACCTATGCATAGGTGGTAAGAAGGTGAGTTGGTCATAGAACAAATCGGTCGTCGTGGGAGATTGTCTTTATGTATTTTTCGGAGTCCGTAAATCCTAGGTGGTAAAGCTGTGATGGTCGAAAGTGCGTATTTCTCTTTCTTAGATATTACTCCTAAACTGTAGAGTTTCTCCACAAAAGCATTATTCTTTGTTTGGAGTCTTAGAGTGGGATCAATTCTCAATAGTCTATACCCAGCGGCGCAAATCGGCATTACATAATAGATTACTAATAGGTTACTTTGCCTTCAGTGTGACGGAGGTAATCCCATACAATCTGCATTACTTTGCCATGTGCATGGCCGCTTTGTAAACGGGGTGCGCACACCCTGCATTACTAGTAATAAAGGATGTATCCCAGAGCCGAACTGCCATCGGACTCCCATTACGAATGTGTACATTATTTTTAAAATTGTAATGCAGGATGTTTACAGTCTGTTTACAATTCAACACACAATTTAGAAATCGTATACTCTGCCGTAAAGCACTTGTAATACGATTCAATTTACTAAAATTGGAAAAGTATTCGGGTGGGTAAAGCACTTGTTATACGATGCAATGTACTACTGATAGCGAGGTATATGGGTTGGTAATGCACGCAGATTACAGCCTATATGAGTGGGTAATGAAGTAGTAATGCAGTGGTTTTTATTTGAGTTTATTTTGAATGATTTTATTGGTTTTACTTGATATATAAATATAATGTTTGCTTTTCCAAAGCTTTAAATTGTCCAGACTTCAATTGGGAAATACGGGGTCATAAGGGGAAAAGTCCTCTTTCGTCAGCTTTTTAGGGATGTCCAATATTTCAATTTAGCTTTTTACATTTTTGTTGGCTCGGCATAGTAGTGTTTTGATCCTCCACAACTTTTGCCAATAGAATTCTTAACTTTGCGAGTCTGATTTCCCGACAATCATCAGTGTGAACACTTAAATAAACTAAAAACTAATCAAAATTCAAGTAACTCCTCGCCACGTATGTGTTAAGTCACTGCTACACTTGCACATTTGTTCTACATAGAAATACAATTAAAGCAAATAGAAGGAATGTCAAAAAAGCTTATGGACAAGGGGGGAAGGCACTAGAGCGAACGAAACTGGCATCGGCTCGTTTGTGGCACGAGTCGTTGTTTCTGTTTGTATTCGATTACTATCTCTCTGCCGAAAAGCAGCGGTTGTATTGCATTACATTTTCGACAGTCGTAATGCATATATTCCACAGAACACGTTGGGCTCTGCGCCGCTGGGTATGTGTTTAGCTCTCCTATTATTTGTTACATTTTATTGTTATAGTCTTTCTTCTCCATTGCTACCGTCACGTTACCCTTGTCAGAATTCAAAATTAATATGTTTCTATTTTCGCGTAAGAATTGTCGTGTTTGTCGCACTGTATCCATAATTGCGCGGTCCATTGCGCTTTCTCTGCCTTTTGTTTTGCTTTCTTTGATTAGCATTGATATTTTTGTCCTCGCTGTCTCCTGTTCCTCCTTTGATCTAATCTTCTGTACCAACTCTTCCGTGTCCTCGAGGCACTTGTAGAGCGGAAAGTTATTTTTCGAAATTGGGAGAGCAAACTTAGCGACCTGTCAACAGAGATTAATTACAGAGATTAATTACAACAATTTGGAATAGCAATTGGTATGTCCGTACAACGATCGCTGTTTCAAAGACATACCAATTCTTTTCCTCTCCACCGACCCCGAGCCAGCCAAATGTAAAACTTTGACAAAAAACATGACGTTAAAACCCATATGCGTATGATATAGTGCACGGCACGCCATAATGTTTGCAATAAAAACCAAAAAACGGTTTCCCTTTTGAACAACAAGCGAAAACGCCGTGACTCTGCTATGGAGGATCATTGGACAGATTGTTCAACCACCTTGCGGAGCTCAAAGGCAAAAAGAAATTAATTACAACAATCGGAAAAGCAAAAGCAACACGTTCAAAAACATAGCAGAATTCTAGGCTGAATCGTGGTCTCGTCCCATAGCAAATTGGAGTCCCCAACTCGTTATTTGGCGATATCTAGATGTATAAGGAAGTCTGTGTGGTTGTTTGAATGTGAATATGCAATACAAAAGTCCGCTTATGATAAGATGTGGTTATCTTTGAAACAGCGATCGTTGTACGGACATACCAATTGCTATTCCAAATTGTTGTAATTAATCTCTGTTGAGTCGTGTTGATTACATTGAATTGTAACTCTCCACCGACCTCGAGCCAGCCAAATGCAAAACTTAGATAAACTAAACTAAACTAAAAAATACAGGCAAGTTAACTTCGGCTCGACCGAAGTTTATATACTCTGTTAACTTGATATCTGCCTAACAATTTGTTATATGGCACCACAATTTTGACAAAATTTTGAAAACAGAAAAGTTGTTCTTTGAATCAAACTTGGCAGAATTGTGTGTTAGCATATAATATTGACCAGTAACAAGTTTGGGAGCGATAGCATTGAAAACAAAAAAGTTTTTCCTACTAAGACGTTTTTTCAAACCAATCTTTTGTATGGCAGCTATACTTTATAGTTTTCCGATTTTAATAAAGCTTGGTGAAATTATGTGGAGGCATAGAAAACTTATAAATACGAGGTTTGTGGACGATTGCGTTGATGACAAAAAAGTTTTTCTCACTAGAACCACTTTTTCGACCGATCGTTTCTATGGCAGCTATACGATATAGTTATCCGATCCGGCCGAGTCCGACAAATGTACTGCGCATTTGTACCAAACGACTTCGTGCAAGGTTTGGATAAGATAGCTTTTAAACTGACGGAGGAGATGGCATAGAAACAGACGGACAGACGGACATGGCTTTATCAACTCAGCTAGTCATGCTATTCAAGAATATATTTACTTTATGT
Organism: Lordiphosa clarofinis; assembly: GCA_018904275.1. Lineage (NCBI taxonomy): Eukaryota > Metazoa > Arthropoda > Insecta > Diptera > Drosophilidae > Lordiphosa > Lordiphosa clarofinis. The sequence continues at coordinate 46,065 of JAEIGQ010000463.1, forward strand.
GGTCGGAGATGCTTCCTTCTATGCGTTACAAACATCTGAACAATTTGAATATACCCTCTCCAAGGGTAAAAAAAAAAAGGAGAAACTTTTGTACTCATAGGGGGAGTGCTATTAGTTTGCTGTACGACATCAATATGCTTATACCAACTACAAGGCGTTTCGTGACACATCTTGGATAACATAGGTATAACCGTTTTGTGGATACGCTTCGCCTGACCATTACCTCAAGGAACTCCTGTGGCTATCATTAAATGCTGCATATTTTCCTTTTCGCAATACTCCTTAAACAAATTGGAAACAAATGCGGCGCCCCTATCAGATATAATGCGTTTTGGATTCCCGAACACAGCTGCTTGCCGTTTAAGCCGATCTAAAAATCCTTCTGCCGTAGTGTTTTTTGTTGGGTATTGGGCATTAACTACAACGAAAATATAGTTATAGCTTTTACTGGTTTGCTCTAACGGACCTACATTATCTACATGATATGTCCCTAGCGGTCTGTCCTCTCGGTTCCAAAAATCCTTCTTTCCTTACTCTCAGCAATTATACATTCAATACAGCTATTTACAATTTTCTGCGCTTTGGATGTTAGCTGCGGGATATAAAATGTTTTTTCCACTACCTCTTGAGTTCGTTTTGCTGAGAAATGTACTTCTTTATGAGCAATTCTGATAATTTCTTCCTCTATTAGCGATGGTACGACAATAAGTTCCTTAATGGGATTTTTATACACAATGCCATGCTTCACATAAAAATCATCATAAGTGTTTTTTTTCCAAAACAGCCAATACTGCTCGTACCCAACCATCTCTGGCTTGTGCTTGCTGCAATTTGTGGATTAGGCATGATACACATCTCAAAGCATCAACATGTCTCATTTTACTACCAACATGTCTACATTTTAGACTTTTCTTCTGTCTGAGTTATCTTCTGCCTTTGGGTTATATAACCGTAATACCGGAGCACTGACTAAAGCTTCCTTCAACTGATTGAACGCGATAAGTTGCTCATCTTCAAACTTAAACTGGCCGTCTTTGCGATGCAAATCGGAAAATGGTTTAGCTACCAAAGCGAATGATTCTATAAAACGTCTAAAATAAGATGTCAAACCAAGAAAACGCTGTAAGCTTTTCCGGTCATGCGGTTGTGAAAAATTTCGAACGGCTTGTGTTTTTGTCTCAGATGGTCTTATTGTGCCTCCCTCCACAATGTACCCTAAAAAGTCTACCTTTTTCATAAGAAACTGGCACTTGCTCCATTTTATTCTCAAGTTATACTGTGCTGCTCTTTCTAGCACGCGTCTTAGCTTTTGAATGTCTTCATTTATGTCCTTGTAGGAAATAATAAGGTCATCCATCCGTCCCATCTTGTATCAAATCCACAAGAATGGCATGAATGAAGCGTAAAAATAATGCTGGAGAGTTCGATATTCCAAATGGAACATACAAAAATTCAAATTGACCTGCATGTGTGAATTCGGCTCGATTGGAACGTGAAAAATCCATTTGCAAGATCAAGTGTTGTAAACACGTAATGACCTTGCAGCCTCTCGATAACATCGTCAAGTAAGTGCATTAGAAAGTAATTCCTTGCAATCCGAACGTTCAAACCTCTACAGTCACAGCATACTCTTTTACTGCCATCTCTTCTCGAAGCCAGCACCACTTTAGCCGCATATTCCGATGTGCTTGGTTGAATGATTTTTCCTTTAGCCACTTCTCAATCTGCAAATCTACAACACATTTGTCTGCATACGACATGAGCCTTGGGTGTTCAAGAACCGGATGCTCATCGTTAAGAAAAATTTTCATTTCGATCGAACTTTTCTCCTTCATTTCCGGCGATTAGTTCTCAATTAATGATTCTATGGCTTCATCCAAAGAATTTTCAAGATGAGATAAATCAATCGCTGATTCCACTGTTCCTGCGAATAGACATAACTCCTTACACTCCCGTAAGAGTTCCAGATTTGACGCACTATCTTCTCTCAGTATCTCAGTATCTTCTCTTACCGCTGTAGCAGTGCCTACGACCGTATTAGCAGTGCCTACGACCGTATTACTTTCAATTTTATTTGCCCTAGGTCGAAACTCTACCAAATTCTCAGGTACAATCAAATCAACAATCTTTACAATGTTATTTTCGATAACAGCTTCGTACCTCGCTTGTAATGTGAAAAGTGATATCAAAAATAATTTCATCTACCTGAACTTGTGTTACAAAACAGCCCAGTGTGTTCTGCTCGCTATTACAAATTCCGAAAAGAGAGTGCTTTTCATCTGTGAGCTTGACAATTCCTAGCTTTTTGACAACGTCTTCACGAATCAGACAAAGATCACAACCTGTATGGATCGGTGCGGAAAAAACTACATTTTTACAGTAAGGTCTTTATAAATGCATTTTCCACCACTGCCAATCCTGCTTCACTACTACACGCGACTGTGCACATTCGCAAGCCTTGTGCCCTAAATCATCGCATTTGAAACATTTTATGGCCTTGGTACATGCTCTTGCCAAATGTGATGGATCGCCGTATCTAAAACATTTCTTAGACTGTCCTTTCTTCAAATCTGCTTTCTTCTCATCGCTTTCATTATGACTTTTATTCGAGTTAGACACTTGAGGGCGACTACTACGAATTTTCTCATACAATTTGATTTGCTCCTTTAACTGTTGAAGAGTCTTTTGCTTGATACAAATTACTTTTATTGCTCCGTGAATCAGGTAAACCTTCGATAAAGTATTCAATCTAATTTAACTGGTCTGCCTTTCCATAAGGCCATAAAAATACTCCCTGTAATCTTTACCTTGACGCTTTCGTCCATTTCTTAGCATATGATGTACTTCAATAGACGATACTGCAGTCCCAAACTCTGCTAACAGTGCTTTCTTTAATTTCGGCCAGTTCGAAATACCTTCTTGACTGCTCACGAATATTTTTGATTTTAGCTTGTATTACACTTATAGCACTAAGGTAAAAGTGCCCGACTTTTCGTAGTCAGGGTCTGGTTCATGATACAACTATATAAGGTAAGGTGCTCTTTGAAAGAGCTCTCTTTTCGGGACTATAAAATTTTCATTGTGTTGCTGTCATTTGATTGAAAAGGTTGTGTGCGCACGAATTTTTTTTTAATTTGCCGACGGGATTTAGTTATAATTTGTGAAAACGTCGAACCAATGCTGTTGCGTATGTCGATGTAAAGCAGTGCCAGTAGATAGGGAAACCTGATTCAAACACAGATTGGGGGTGGGCGGATTTTTTAATGGGGTCATAAATCATGTCAATTTTGACAGGTGGGGGTGGGGGATGTTAATTAATGTCAATTTAATGGGACATAAATTAGGTAATTAATGACCATGTGTCAGAAACACCCCTGATTCAGGCACAATTTGGGGGAGGGGGAATATTTTAATTGTTTTGGGGTGCAGGTGTGTGAACATGATTGATCTTGCCGCCCCTGAAGCTGGCACAATTTGGGGGAGGGGGGATATTTTAATTGTTTTGGGATCACGGGGGCGTTCGTTAATGGTATAATTTATTGTTTTGGAATCACTGGGGGTGATCGTTGATGGTATAATTTATTGTTGTGGGGGTGCAGGTGTTCTCGGTATGCCACGTGGCTCGCCCATTGTTCTTGCATAGGGGTTTTGCTCCAATATTTCGACTGCGGGGGTTGTTTTTATGGTTGCACGTGTTTTGTTGTCACAGGTCAGTGTGTCGTTGTTAAATAAAGTCACACGCTTGGCTAAGGGTCGTTTTGTGGGTCGATGTGTTCTGTCTATCACACGCTAGGCTGAGATCGGTTTGGTTTCGACGCTCTCGCGTCTGGTGGCGGTCCATAGCAGGGGTGGGAGGAAGTTTGAGGGTCGTTAATTGGTTAATTTATTGTTTTTGTGTGTTTGATCAATGGAAATATGATTGTTCTTGCCGCTTATTGATTCAAGCACAATTTGGGGGTGGGGTGATTGTTTATGGGTGCACGAGTTTGTTTTCACCGGTCAGTGCTTTGTTGTTAAATAGCGTTACACGCTTGGCTAAGGGTCGTTTGTGGGTCGATGTGTTCTCTCCGTCACACGCTAGGCTGAGATTGGTTTTTGGGATCGATGCCCACGCGTCATTCAGTTGCCTGCTCACCAAATAGAGCTTCTTCTGGATAAGTTGGAACTATAACGTCCTCATAGTTCAACAAATTTACCATATTTCGTTATTCGTTGGGTCTGCGCCATCCGAGACCGCTGATACGCCTGAGCCTGTTTTTTTTTGGCTCTGCGTTTTATCCAGCGCTACTGCTAGACATCCAAATATCCGTAAGTGACCGACGAATGGTCTACGCCCTGTCCATAACTCATATGGTGGCGTATTGGGGACTGCCTTTGTGGGTGACCTGTTACGTAAATAAGCTGCTGTATGTACAGCTTCTGCCCAAAAATTCTCCTGAAGATTTGCGTTGGTTAACATGCTTCGTGCCATTTCCACGAGGGTACGGTTCATCCGCTCAGCCACACCGTTTTGTTGTGGCGTGTGAGGGACAGTCAATTGTCTAACGATGCCATTCTGCTTAAGAAATTCATTAAATTCGTTGTTTACGTACTCTTTACCGTTGTCACTTCGTTGTATTTTTACTCGTTTGCCCGTTTGGCATTCTACCATGTTCTTATAGTCTTTAAACACATTTAAGACGTCTGATTTATTTTTGATGACATAAGATTCATGATGCATGATAACACATCGAGATTTACCATCAATCATGGTTACAAAGTAACGCGAACCACCGTGTGAGATTCGGCCCACAAACATCGCTGTGTATTAGATCAATAACGTTTTTGCTTTTACTTTCCGACACAGTAAATGGCTTAGAGCAACATTTGCTCTTTAGACAAATTGTACAATCAAATTCGTTTACTCCTTCGAATTTTAAACCACGCACTAGTTTCTTTTCTTTCAGTTCTTGTAGGCTTTTCACGTTGAGATGTCCGTATCTCTTGTGCCATTTCTCGAATTCCTCTTTGCCGTTCATTCCGAAGCATACCACGTTGGTTGCTTTTCTTATCTCACAGAGAATTAAGTTCCTTACTTGTTTGGCAACTATTAGGACTTTTCCGGATTCGTCACACAGACGCGCACAATTATTTTTGAATGTTACAGTGCAACCACCGTTGACTGCTTTGCTAACCGAAATGAAATTGCATTTTAATTGGGGAACAAACAGTACGTTTTTAAGTTGCACTACCGACGTTTCTGTTTTGATTTTCACATCACCACGACCAACAGCTTCAATCGTCTTTTCGCCAGCAAGCGTAATCGTATCTCTATGTTTTTCAAACGAATTAAACATTTCACGATTCGCGCACATGTGTGTTGTGGCTCCCGAGTCAAGACACCACGACGATCGATTAAGCGATAATCCACTGTCTCCTTTTGTACTGAACAAAGAAAAAATGATTTGGCTTCGTCTGCTTTGCCTTTTTGATCGTCCGTTTTTGACCTACATTCCGCAGCCATGTGGCCTTTTTTCCCGCAATTATAGCACCTTATGCTTCTATTTCTTTTGTTAGCTCCGTTACATTTTGAGTTCTCGTATTTGTTCACCGATTTCGCTATTGGTGATCTACCCATAAATGCTTGAACGGTACTTCCATTCTCTATTTGCTCATCGTTCTTTCGTCTATCACATTCCTTGGCTTATTTTATTTTAAAGACACTGAATTTCGGTAACTCATCACGTGACTCCAACGCGACTACCAAGTTTTCATACGAATTTGGCAAGCTTGCTAAGAGCATGATAACATACAACTCCTCTTGCAGCTTAATGGCAATTTCCGAAAGCTGATCCACAATGTTCACAAAACTTGTATCGTACTGCTGCATTCCGTCACTTTCGTTCATACGCATAAATAGCAATTTCTTAAACAATGTAGCTTTCACTGGACCGGTGGGCATGTGCGAGTGCGGCGAATTCACATTTATATACATGACCGATTACCGAAATTTTTATTGATAAAGTTATTACTGCCAACGCTTTGTCGTTTTGTGATTTCCACGCAATATATTCGGCCGACTTTTCATCGATTGGAAAAATCGTAGCGCCCGATACAACTGGCCAAAGTTCTTGGTGAATTAGCACACTTTTCATCTGGACACACCAGGAATCGTAGTTGGTCTCATACAACTTGTCTATATTGTACATAGAACTCATCTTGTACCCAACAGTAATCACACAGAAAACTTTAAAGTTAGTTAGCCTTTTTTCACACAGAAAGGAATGACGCATGTTCTCTTTTACGCTCTGTTCTTTGGTTATTTCTAGCTCTAGTTAGCCTGGGCCCATAACCTGTAGGAGATTTGCGAGAACCGTAGTAGAAATAATAGAAGCAGAGCAAGGTTCGCTTGAAGATTAGACAAAGAGTGAGAGTGAGTTTATTATACACAGTATCATTTAAACATATTCAGACAAGTATCGAGCGCAGTATCAATAATCATATGACTTCTGTTTACATTAGAAAGAGAGTTGCCACAATGTTGTATTGTTTAATTCATATATATCAACACTCCCTAATTCAACTTAAGGCCAAGCAACTTTATAAAATTTTCATGTTTTGATTTGGATAGATTTTTAGTCAAGATATCTGCACACATATCGTTAGTAGGGCAATACTCTAATTCAATTATATTTTTACTAAAAACTTCTCTAACAAAATGAAATCGTATATCTATATGCTTGCTCCTGGCGTGGTATACAGGGTTTTTGACCAAGTTCATGGCGCTCAAATTATCGCCATGAATCACTATAGATTTTAAGCCTTTAAATAGGATCATTTCATTGTAGAGTTTTACAATATAAACTGCTTCTTTCGTTGCTTCCGAGAGAGTCATATATTCGGCCTCTGTGCTGCTAAGGGCTACCGATGACTGCTTTTTGCTCTCCCATGAGAACGCGCTGCCTCCAAGCATGAAGGCATATCCAGTATAGGATCTTCGATCAGTGGCGTCTCCGCCCCAATTCGAGTCGACATATCCTTTGATAGACTCTCCAGTCTTCGTATAGGTAATACACATGGACGATGTCGTAAGCAGGTACCTCAACACCTGCTTTGCTGCTGATCAGTGCTCGGGGTGAGGGTCAGTGTTCCTTTGCGACAGCGATCTGAAATATACGAGAAATGTTTTGCTTAATTGTGACCAACTCACCGATGTCTGAGGAACAAATCATAAACTGCAATGATGTTTATTTGGCCTTCTTGGTGCTTCGTGTAAATGCACGGTCCACTGGGGCATGCCGCAAAACCAATTTGCGTTAGCATTTCGTGCAGCTTCAGGTTCCACATTCGGCCAGGCTGTTTTAGGCCATAAAGGGACTTCTTGAGTTTGAGAACAGTAACACCTGGTTCTTCAAACATTTTGGGCTGCTTCATGTAAACATCATCCTGTAGTTCGCCATTCAGATATGCGGTGGACACATCGAGTTGGTGTACATGCAGCTCCAATTCAGCCGCTATGCCCAACACCATTCGTATTGTCGCATACCTCACAACGGGTGAGAATGTTTCTTCGTAGTTTATTCCAAACTGCTGACCGCAGCCTTTGGCCACAAGTCATGCCTTAAAGCGTTCGATTTCGCCATTAGCACCTCGCTTGAGTGAAAACACCCATCTGTTTCCAATCGCCTTATGATTGGTTGGCAAGTCAGCTGGTTCCCAAGATTCGTTTTCCATCAACGCGCCATATTCTTCTGCCATGGCCTTTTGCCATTCAGTTGCCTGCTCACCAGATAGAGCTTCTTCTGGAGTAGTTGGAACTATAACGTCCTCATAGTTCAACAAATTTACCATATTTCGTTTTTCGTTGGGTCTGCGCCATCCGAGACCGCTGATACGCCAGAGCATGTTGCTCTTGTTTTCTACGTCACATCCCTTGACATATTCCTTCTTTGGATCGCCTTTCTCGTCGTCGCACGTTTCGAAACCACCACCGCTGCCATCTCCGTCGCCTCCTCCATTGCCGCTACCGCTGCTGTCGTCATCGCTGTCAGCGCCGCTACCTTGGGGTTGCCCTTCTGCAATTTCTTAGTTGTAATTAAATTGGTTTGGAGTATTTTGCATGTCAATTGTTATCTTTTCTACTGTAGACTGAACAAAATATACATCTCGGCTTACGATGATGGGCTCATGGGCATGGGCCCATGGGCTCTGTTGAACAGACGATATGCTTTCGCTTGATCTGCATATCCCACCATGATATACTCCTTACCCTTGGTTCGAAACTTCTGGCTCTGCGTTTTATCGAGCGCAGTATCGATAATCATATGACTACTGTTTACATTAGAAAGAAAGTTGCCACAATGTTGTATTGCTTAATTCATATATATCAACACTTTCCATCAGTGCTCGCTCTGCGTAAATCTCCTTCATTTATGTCTGCATTTTTGAAGCCTTTTGTCTTACATATTCTACGTGGGGACGAAAGCTTAGCCTGTTGTCCAGCATAACTCCCAAGTATTTTATGGACTCCTTCGATTTAACTAAAGCATTATCCAGCATTATGTTCGCGTTTTGACCAGCTAGCTCTAGGTAGGCTTCCTCCATCCATCTGGCCTCTCGTTTTTTGCTGTATTTGCAGCCGCCTCAAGTTGTCCAACTTCCTTTGCTACAATAACTAGCGCCAGGTCATCCGCAAACCCAATCAGCTTGCAACCTTGGGGTAGTTGTCCTCTTAGCACCTCGTCATACATTATGATCCATAGAAGTGGTCCGAGAACCGAGCCCTGTGGGACTCCTGCCGTGACGTTGTAATACCTGAAACCTTCCTCTGTGTCATGACAGGATCTTCCCCATCGTGTCTAGAAGACAAATTGGTATTCATCCAAGCTCAATAGGGCACGTAACACGAGGAGTTTCCTGGCTCCGTATTTTTTTGGTGACAACCTTGTATGCCGTACCCCATGGGTTAATATCGGCATCCTCGCAAATTTCCTTAAAGCACCTTAAAGCTTTTAGTATTTCCTCGAAGTCTGGGCGGCGGCTGGCTCTTTGCGAGTGCCGTCTCGCCAAAAGGCAGGCTTTCCTTAGCCGGTTGATCTCCTCATACCACCAGTAGCACGGAGCACCATGCCTGCTCGCTCTTCTTTCAGGCATGGATAAGTCACATGCTTCGGCAATCCTTTGGGCTAGCTGGTTTGCCATCTCGTCAGCTGTTTCCCTTGTTCCGCTGTGTGTTTTTTTTTTTTTTTTGTAGGCGATAGAAGTATCGAAAGCAGTCTCAATCGCTGGGTTGCGACTGAAGTGTGGGACTCCAACCCACTAAACTACCGCCTTCTTCTCCCCGATTCCCGGTGGCACTGCCGTTAGGTATTACTTCACCGGGGGGGAATTGCCCAAGGGGCTCATATAGGTTTCTCTCCTATGTGAATAGTTGCGCTGCCTTTCTGCGCTACGCAGGCTTTGGAACACTACTGTGGCCATATTGCAGACTGCAGACCAATTTTCCGTAGATTCTAGCATGATACTCACCAGGTTGCTAGCGGCTGGTGTCCTCCCCACCCGCATGCTCAAATCTTGTCGTTCTTCATCGAACTTCGGACAGACAAAAAATACATGCTCTGCGTCTTGAATGACCGACTGCCCTGTACAGTCTGGGCAGTACGGGTCGTCTTCGTGTTTGAACCTATGTAGGTAGGATTTCAAACATCCGTGTCCCGTAAGAAGTTGCGTCAAGTAGTAGGTCACCTGTCCGTGTCTTCTGTCCAGCCATAATCCTATGTTTGGAATCAGCTTGAACGTCCATCGTTCTTTGGTCGATCTCTGCCACCGCTCTTGCCATTTCCACCGTGTGGTCTCGCGAATTTCCGCGCTTTGCATTTCAGGATTAATGCTTTCTAAGTCTACCGAAGATAGCTCAGCTGCTTCCTGTGCCTTCAGATCTAGCGGGATCAGTCCAGCCACCACCAGTGCAGCATCGCTGGAGATGGTGCGGAATCCGCTGCACACCCTCAGACCGATGCTGCGTAGAGGAGGGTGGAGCTAACTACCCCAACAAGCAGTTTACGCCGGGACTGCCCTGGTCCTCCAGTATTGGCCATGATTCTGGACAGTGCTGCTGCCGTTCCGCTGGCTTTCTTGCTGGCGTACGCTAAATGATCCCTGTAATTCAGCCTTTGATCGATCATCACTCCCAGGTACTTGAGGTAGGGGCGGGAAATAACTGTAGTATCGCCAACAGTGATCAGCACTGCCTCCGTCTTTTTAGCGACTAGCGTCAGGCCTTTGTCCTCTAGCCAATTGCTGACCTTCTGTATCGCTCTGTTACTAATCTGTTCCACATCGCTGAGGTGCTTAGCAACTTGCTGGAAATATTCCCTCCGTGAGTCAGGAATTTTACAAGTCCCTGTAGACTTCAGGCTTGGCCTTAATTGCCAGTTTCATGACCTTCTTGGGGACTCTGTCCGGTCCTGGTGCCTCATCATCACTGACTTTGCCTATAGCCGAAAGGATCTCATCCTCGGTTATGTGCCGCCAGCCTGTTGCAACAATATTTGGTGGGCTTTGGGTGGTGGTAATTCTTGGTGGAAAAAGGGTCTCCACGATATGAGCCATTTGGATGGGGCATGTTGGAGGTGACTGGCTGTAGGCCTTTAGCTTCTTCATTGTCAGCTTATACGGAAAACCCCATGGATTATGTTTCAGGTCGTTGCAGATTTCAACATAGCAAGCCCGTTTGCTTTCCTTTATGAGTCTTTGGAGGATTTGCCTTTTCTCCCTGAAAACTTCCTGACGCTGTTGTCTGCTCTCCGGACTTCGCGCGCGCTGGTATCTCCTTCTTGCCCGCAAGCACTCTGATCGAGCCTTGGATATGTCGTGCGTCCACCAGTAGTTTGGGCTTCTCCTATGTGGCCCAGCACCTTTGGGAAGCATTGATCCGTTGCACACGGCTATCAGATGTGCTGCCATTTGATCCGCTTTCTTTGTTGCTGTGCCATGCAGTTGAAGACCCTCCATTAGGATTGGGATCATCGCTGGATCTAGAGTTTCCAATTTGTGGCTACTCTGGGTTAGGTACTTTCGCGGGCGTTTCTCTTGGTTATGATGCAGACTAAACAGAATGGCCATGTGGTCGCTCCCCGTATACATATCACATGAGGGTACTGCTTACGAAGGTGAGGTCAATTACACTATGCAACAATTTTTTGAACCCGGCTTCTAAATAGTTGATCCTTATGTAAAATTTCACGCTGAATTCAAATCTGCTCTCAGATATGTCAAAAGTAGAACGGTTTTTGAGATATCGCGAAATTTTCAATTTCAGTGTTTTTGAAAAAAGGTAGGTCTACTAAAATGCCATTTTCTCTGATTTTAGTTCACCGATATGTATAAACTGTAACAAAAATAAAAGATAATAAAATTATTTCTTAAAAAAACGACAGTTGTTGTAAATCCAACCATAAATGACGAAGTTATGGCACTTCAAAGTTGGATTTTTGAAAAATTTTTGATAATTTTTAATTTTTTGCTGACTTTTATTGAGTTTTTTTCAATCTTACCATTAAAATTGCTCAGGTCTCAGATATTGACAGGATTGGGTAATCTTTAACGAGCATTTTTTGCCCTTGGTCATCAAAATCGGATGAAAAATAAACGCTATATTCACAATTAAGTAAACATACCTCTGTTTGAGAGTATTTTTTTGCTAGTTTTTTCAGTATAAAAATCACATCTTAGCAAGCCAAATAAGAATAAACGTTGATCATTAGGAGATTGTATTGCAGTTCACCAGTGGAAAATCTGTGCCGATCTGAAAGTTGAGCAATGGTAACAGCCTTGCAACAAGGATGGACAAAGCATTGCTGCTTTTGTGCAAATGGGACAGCCGACATCGCAGCCAACACTTCTTGTGTAAACACTGGGATGTCAGGGCCAATTTTGTAGTCGGAGAAGATAACGTAAAATTTCCGCCCCTAGTTCAAAAGGACAAAATTATTCTCCCTCCGTTGCATATTAAGCTTGGTCTCTTCAAAAACTTCGTTAAAGCTCTCCATAAAAATGAAAATTTTGCGGCATTTGAATTTTTAAAACGACGATTCGCACAACTTTCTGACGCAAAATCAAAGAAGGCGTATTTGTGGGTCCGCAAATCAAAAAGCTAATGAGCGACAGAGAATTTTACTCGGCAATTTTACCTCAGCAGACGAGGCAAAAGCATGGGATTCATTTTGTGCAGTAGTGTCTAGTTTTCTGGGAAGTAAAAGAAGTGAGGACTATAAAGAAATTGTTGATGATTTTATGGAAAACTACAACAAAATTGGTATAATCTAAGTCTGTTTTTCATCGAGTTTTTATATTTACCAATTTAATTTTTTTTATTTTAAAAGTGTTACTACCATTTGGATTTTTTCCCGGACAACCTAGGCGACGAAAGCGACGAGCATGGCGAACGCTTCCATCAGCAAATGCAGCAGATGGAGTTTCGCTACCAAGGCAAGTGGGATCCGGCAATGATGGGAGACTATTGCTGGTTCTTGTAGCGAGAAACACACAGTCTGCACAAAAAACAAAAGCGGTCTACATCATTTGAGTACTTTTATCCAACCTTGAACTGCAAAAAAAACTACTAATGATCAACGTTTATTCTTATTTGGCTTGCTAAGATGTGATTTTTATACTGAAAAAACTAGCAAAAAAATACTCTCAAACAGAGGTATGTTTACTTAATTGTGAATATAGCGTTTATTTTTCATCCGATTTTGATGACCAAGGGCAAAAAATGCTCGTTAAAGATTACCCAATCCTGTCAATATCTGAGACCTGAGCAATTTTAATGGTAAGATTGAAAAAAACTCAATAAAATTCAGCAAAAAATTAAAAATTATCAAAAATTTTTCAAAAAATCCAACTTTGAAGTGCCATAACTTCGTCATTTATGGTTGGATTTACAACAACTGTCATTTTTTAAGAAATAATTTTATTATCTTTTATTTTTGTTACAGTTTATACATATCGGTGAACTAAAATCAGAGAAAATGGCATTTTAGTAGACCTACCTTTTTTCAAAACACTAAAATTGAAAATTTCGCGATATCTCAAAAACCGTTCTACTTTTGACATATCTGAGAGCAGATTTGAATTCAGCGTGAAATTTTACATTAGAATCAATTGCTAAAAGTGCGGGATACAAAAACTTTTCAAATTTTGTGACATAGTGTTATTGATCCTCTGCCTGCCTTGCTGTATGTGAGCTTCTCTCCTGTATTGAGAAGTATTTCATCTTGTGTTGAAAAAGCCTCAAGTAATGCCTGACCTCTCGCATTTGTTGTCGGACAGGCCCATTCGGTCGCCCAAGCGTTAAAATCGCCAGCTACTACTACTGGGTATTTGCCCCGTATGTCGTCTGCTAACTCCTCAAGTACGCGGCTTGCTTCCTCAATATTGAGGCTTGGGGGCAGGTAGCAGCTGTATATGAAGAAATCCTCTATGAACCCTCGCACAAAGCATGGTCTTGTGTCCGGTACTGTTCGCTTACTATTGCTACGTCTATGTTCTCCTCAAGTATGGTCAGTTCCAGTAATTGCTGGGCAACCGCGCAGTGGTTTAGATTTATCTGCAATAACTTCATTATTTATGCATATCTTTCATTGCCTTCTGATACATTGGGCATTTGGTGTCCATTGTTCCGTGGTTTCTGTTTTCCAGGTTGCTCCGTGTACAGAGAATACAATTTGCTTTCGCTTTGCAGATTTTTGCCTGATGGGTTTCCTCTCCACAAGTGTAGCATGCTTTCCGGCAGTCGTGCTTGCTCCTGCAGTTAACCCGGATGTGGCCAAATTCCATGCACTTGTAACACTTCGCGGCTGGGTCTTTAGTCGTATCCTGCAACTTGACCAGCCAACCCGAACTTTGCCCATCTCTAGAAGTTTATCTCCCATTTCCGGTGGCACCCGTAGTGTTGCTGTTTGGGTGCTTCTGTACGCAGCCCTTAAGTTTGTGATGGCTGACATAGGCAGCTCTATATGCACCTGCTTGTTAATGGCGTCTATCAACTCCTCTTTTGTAGTTACCTCGTTCAGGTCTCGAATCTCAAGCTGGACCGTCTCCGTAATAGTCTGCACGTCGATTCCTGCTCCTTATAAGGTCCGTACTGCCATCTGTAGATCCGCCGTCTTTGGATCAGACACCTTGTCCAGTACCAGTAGAAGTCCTCCATTGGCTGTACGCTTGACGCCTTGTACTTTCTGGCCGAGTTCCAATAATTGTGGTTCTGCCTTCACCTGTTTAAATATATCAGCGTAGGAGATGCCTTCGGGGCCCTTGATGATTATTGCATCAGTCCTCGGTGGCACCCTCTTCTGTGACTGAGAGAGAGAGAGTGGAGAGAGATTGAGACTTGAAACGAAGACGGACGTTGATACTGGAGCTCCGCATTAAATCGGCTTAAACCCAGTAAAAACCGCGTGATAAATTCAACGGCAGTGACCAGTGAATACTAGTGTTCCCCTGGCCCAACGGGCATTGTGAAAACGCAGTGCCAATTATCCGCGAAATTTAATTTAAAAAACTCCCAGTGAGGAATTGTTTTTGCTTAGTGGTGACGGTCGACAGTGCACTTTATTCCTTGACTAACGTAGCTTGATGCTACCCCACCCGGCTGGAAGGAGGAAAAAAAAAACGAAACACCATAGCCACTACACGGTTGGGGCACCGTAAATTGCTTCGTGAAGATGGATATGGAAGCTGGGGAAACAACCGCCTTTGGACGCTACCCGCTGGCAGAGGTCTTGACGGAGCATCGGGTAGTAAAACCCCTTTAACGAGCAGCATAAACTGGGACCAAGCTGACCCATTCAGGTAAAGTACGTGGTCGCACGTTCTCCACCTGCAGCGGGTGGAATTCTAGAGCAACCTGCAACATTATTGGAAACCAGCGAAAATCCGGATGAGGAACGCGGGAAAAGCAGGGCCTTGACCTACTTAATAAATGACCTCTTACAGAAGGAATCACAGTCGTACGTGCAAGGGCTGGTGACCAAGCAGGGAATGATGGAACAAGCCACACATACGAAAATCGATAAAGTGGCGATAGCAGAGCCGCTGCAACCATCGGTTACTTATGTTGAGTTGCAGGGGCTCGGCCCTTTGAG